>MJUU01065472.1:2171-46305 GCA_002080025.1 Modiolus philippinarum | reverse complement strand
TTTGTTTTTCTAAACAGTGTTTTAAGACAACTAATGTATCGCTTAGAATAATTAAATTGCATAGTTGCAGATGAATCCTCCAGATTTGACATATATTACGATTTAACAATGAACTCCGGAGAAATCTGAAATGTTGAAAATTCCCATTTTTATCAGTTTGGGCCAAATATTGAGTTTAAGTCAACAAATGGCTATTGAAATACCGAATCATGATGTAATTCATGCAAGATTGTCATATGTAACACACATTTTGCGTGTTCTAGTTATTTTTATGCGAACTTAGACAAAAAATTTAAGGGAAAATATGTTGGGGTAGGGGTAAGATTCTCTGTATTCAGAGTCACATTTAACACCCCTTGATATTCTAAACACTGTTTTAAGACAACTCATGTATTGCTTAGAACAATTAGTTGGCATTTTTGCAGATATATCATCCAGATTTGTCATATATATAGGGTTAACAGTGCACTTTGGCCAAATCTGAAATATTGAAAAATCCCATTCTTTTATCATTTTCGGGCACAATGTTAAGTTTAAGTCAACATATGGCTGTTAGATTACAAAATCAGGATGTTATTCATGCAACATTGTCATATTCAACACACATTTTGCGTGTTTGAGTTAAATTGTCGCGACCATAAGACAAAAAATTGACAATTTTAAGGAATATTTGTTGGGGTAGGGGTAAGATTTTCGGCATTTTGAGTCACATCAAACACTTCTTGTTTTTCTTAACAATGTTTTCAGACAACTAATGTATCGCTGAGAACAATTAATTGGCATATCTGCAGATATATCCTCCAGATTTGGGATATATAACGATTTAACAGTGATATTTTGGCAAATCTGAAATGTTGAAAATTGAGTTCAAGTCAACAAATGGCTGTTAAAATACGATATCATGGTATAATTTATGAAACATTGTCATTTACAACAAACATTTTGCATGTTCTGGTTAATTTTATGCTTACATAGACAAAAAAATTGACAATTTTACAGTAAAATTGTTGGGGTAGGGGTAAGTTTTATTGATGTATGATGTTTATATTACATAAAAATGGCCATTATTCGTAATAGTTGTAAAGCACATATAATAAGCTTTCATTTGATACCTACTTTAAATGATATTTGTTTACTAAAAAGTAATACTGGACAAAAGAATGACAAAATCGGAAATATTCAAAGATCCATTTATTTGGCCTATTTGAAAATAAAGCTTTGGTCTTTAAGAATATGTTAACATTATGTTAACATGTTTTATATTCAAGAAAATAGATTGAAAAACTAAAAACAATTTTCAGAATTGGGAATCGAGATGTACTTCGGGTTCTTTAGACCATCAAACTTACGCAATTTCAATGAAAATATCTAAATTTTCCTCAATATTTCATAGGGGTAGGGGTACGTTTAATGGCGCTATGGAACGTATTTGGCATAGAACTTGCAAAAATTGTGGGTTCTTTGTAAAGCTTATACAATAAGCAATAATTTGATGTATCATTTTTATAACTAGGAAGCATTTGGTCAACATTTTGAAGCAACTGAAAGAAAAACTTGAACGAAAAACGAAATTTTCCAAAATTTCGGTAGGAGGGTCTAAAAATGGGTCCTATTCCACCAGTGCGTGTAGGTTATGCTCGTGTTAATATGTTTTATTTCGAAGAGGGGAAGTATGCGGACTTGAAAAAATGGGTGGGGTTGGGAAGTGGGGGGNGGGGGGTTATTCGTGCCCATGGACTACTTTAATCTAAAAAAACATATTTATAAATTTAATTATTTGAATACCCAAGGAGAAGTGATTTGCATCCACAACGGTATGATGGTTCATGTATTAAATTTATGCCATATAAGCAGCATTCATTGATGCCGTAACCTTGTACAAGGTATTTTATATATTTACATTTTTCGTACAATTTTTAAAGTACTCTTGGGCCTGCAAAAATATTCTAATCTAGTTTTCCATATCACAAGGTTGCGAGAGTTCCGTACTTACAAAATCCATAAAGAAACAGTAGTAGAGACAAAGGTTTTATCTGATACCTTTAATCTAGTTCTAGGGACAAATTTGTTATTGTTACGTAATTAATGTTCATTGGTTTCAACGATATGTGGAAGTAAAAATGATTTCAAGGATATTTTTGACAAAAATATGATCCCATTTTTCTAATGACATGAAAGAAATGTGTTCTTGGAGCGTGACGTCATCAGACATGATCGCCTTTTTTATGACATCACAATGTTAGAGTCGAAAGACGGCAGGCAAATTTGAATAATTTCTCAGTTGCATTTTAACCAATGAAGTATCGAGAACACATTTTTGCACATGTTCGTTAATATTTTGATCTCTTATGACCTGAAAATGACAACAACAGCATAAGAATTAGAAAAAGGCTATTTTCCAATTATTATGACATTTCATAATTTCAAGTTTTTAGTATCTTTGAACATGAACTTCTATGCTTGATATTACCATAGCTTTAGTCTTAATAATACCAACGAGTTACGTTTTTGCCAAGTCAGTTATTTTGGACATGTTTTCATTTGTTTTGATTAGCTGAAAACATATTATTAACTAACTATTGCTTCTACAAAGAATGTTCCCTTCTGAACTTGTATACACAGGAAATATCAATAAGTGCTCTTCAATAATATTTCGCTAGAAATCACACAGAAGTTTAAGGTCATGTTCATTTTTCTTTCCTTATAGGGAAACCCTTGCATTTATGCTAAATGTGCTCTGATCTATAAATTATGACAACAATGACAAGAATCTTCTTGATGGCTTCATCTCTATTTATGTTAAATAGTGCTGGTAAGTATATTAACTAGTCGAGGGAGGTGTGCTTGGTTACTTTCATTTTGTATATGTCATTCGATTTTTGGATTCCCAAATATTCGATATGATCTATGCCGAAGAAACAAGTTAGTTCCTAGTTCAACGTTCAACATTCCATTTTTTTACTGTGGAACTACTTTTATTCGTGCACATCAATTTTCGTGGTTTTCATACTGTTTCGTTGGTACTTAAATGCTCAGTTTCAAATTGTATACGTTAAAACTCTGAGAAAAATATCCGTTTCGCTGGGAACTTTATTTCGTGGTATTAGCAAACCACGAAATCCAAGAAAATTAGAAACCCACGAACAATAGTACTTTCACAGTATTTCAGTTTCACAATCAGAAATATTCTTTTATTTAAACGTCCAACATTAGCTGATTAATGTTCAAAATTCAAAGAAATGTTTCAGTTGATAGTTCAACATTTACATGATTTACATTTCGATGTTCAACAAACAATTCTTTTCAGTTCAACGTTCAGCTTTTGCGGCTCAGTTTTCAGTATTCATTTTTGTTAGCTCATTGTTTAACTTTCCAATTTTTTTAGTTCAACGTTCAAAATTCATTTTTTAGTTTAACGTTCAAATTCATTTTTTTTTTTCAGTTCAACTTTGAACATTCGCAGTTCTACTTTCAATATTCAGTTTCCATCCGTTGAACGTTCAACATTCGCAGTTCAACTTTCAATATTCATTGTTTTCAGCTCAACATTCAGATGTTATTTTCAGCTAAATTTTTTGCATATGCATTTCAACGTTCAATATATAACTCAGTTTAACTCAGTTGGTCTTTGACTTCAGACGCATATAATTTATTTTCCAAGACCTGTATAAGCATATTTACATGCTTATCCTGAGGATTAAATAAGATTGCCAAGTTTGTCGCTGTCGTTATATATATATATATATATATTTCAGTTCAACGATTAACATTCAATTCAACGTTCTACATTTAAATTTTAGTTCAATATTCGCTGTTTTAACATTCAACACTAAAAATTTCTTTTTCAGTTCAACGTTCAACATTGGCTGTTCAACTTTCAACATTCAATGTACTTTTCAGTTTCAGTTTTTGCATTCGCAGTTTATTTTTATTTCATTTCAACATTTTGAACTCAGCATTTTTTTCTATATCAACGTTCAATATTCGCAGATGAATTTCAATATTCATATTTTTTCAGTTCACGGTTCAACGTACGACAATTATTTTGTTTTATTTCAACGATCAAAATTCGCAGTTCAAAGTTGAACAAAAATTTTGAATAATGATTGTTGAACTGAAAAATAAAATAAATGTTAAAAGTTGAATTGCGAATGTTAAATTCTAAACTGAAAAATTGGAGAATATTGGACATTGAAATGCAAATGTTGAACGTTGAACTGCGAATGTTTAACGATGAACTAGAAAAACATAATACATTAATTTGTAATATAAGTAGTATGCTATCAGTGTACTATATTTTTATCCAGAGTTCACAATTATTGAAATCTCAAATCGGTTACAGCGACCCAAAAGAGCAAACACTTTTTTTTCAAAAGATTTTTAGTTTATTTTTGTTGTGTTTTTTTTTGTGTTTATTTGATTTAAAATAGGAAAAGTCGAATTTTCCAACTTCCTGTATTGCAAGTTTTTTTTTTTTTTTTTTTTTTTTTTTTTTCAAGTTAGCGAAACATTTTCAGTGTTATCTCTGACGTTGATACTGTTGACTTCAAATCTACACAATGACTTGCTAAAATCTAAATTGGATTGTTGTAATTTGTTAAGCGTTTTATTTACCAAAACATTCAGCAAACAAAGAATGATTCGGTATGACAATTGATATCACAGTGGTGTCTCTGACTTAAAATTTTACCTTGGTATTTACATTTCTTACTTTATACAAAGTATTTAAAGTCTTTTAAATTCAAATTCTAAGGTGTCAAACAAACAAAGAGTTATTTAAGCAATATATAATCTGATATGCAGCAAAATGTGAGACAAATTGCAATTTTGGCTCTCTTTGAAGCTACTTAACAGCAAAAAAAGTAATTTTTTTTATATATAATGGATTTTAAGTTCACTTTATTTGCAATTATTTTAAGTTACTCCAGAGAAATAACATTTCTCATCAAGCATTTGATTTTCCTCAGTCTAAAACTTATATCAACAGTCACGTTTTTTACATTGCTCAAAATTCTCGTATCGCGTTAGATTTATCCTTTAAAATGATGAACATAATTCAAAACATAGATTAAAAATGCTGTCAATCTGTCACTTATGAAAATTTTAATCTTTCATCGGTTGTTTTCAAACAATTAGATAAGACTTAAGGAAGATATACACTTATATTCATATCCATGAGATTTTTCTAAAAGTCGGCAAAAATGAAGAACCACGCATATTAACTGGAAGTCTGTAATCTGTAATGAAAGTTATGGGTTACCATGCTTGTTTTCACGAGAATTAAGGTCAAAGCACGCCCATTTTTTCACCTAAATTTACAAAGAATGCACGGAGATTATATGGAAAGGCAATTGACAGCTAAATAGAAATAAACCTTTTATCCATGAGAATTTTATATATTTTTGTAAATAGAAAGTTTATGATATGATCTTTTGATCAGAACGAAAATTGTATATGTCACAATGCTTTTAACGGAGATATTTTAAGAAGTATCCAGGAAAGGGAGGTAATTCGCGGCGAAATATGCAAGCCAAGCAACAGATGTCAGTCAATTATTACGTCACAAAGAAAAAGATGTCAAATAACTTTTCCGGCCCGAAAAAAAGACCTTACCCGTATCCGACTCTTTATTTCTTAAATGCACAATTAATCGCCAAGCACAACAGTGTCTACATTAAACTGAAATTATTTAACCATACAGAAAAAGAATATCCATATCAACATTAAATTTTATAAATTGACCTCGAAAAACATCTCTGTTAGCTGCGTTGAAGTCTGCCATCGACAGTTTGATCATTGTGATTATAAAAATGCATGCATTATCATGCTTGAGATAATTTCTCGTATGGACGCACTATCATACAAATTTTTGCACTTTTTTTTTGTTCTGACCGTCTGTTTATTTTGCCCACATCTCATGAATATATTATGCCAAGTTTTCTTACTTTTGAATAGATGAGTGCCGTGTTGTTGCCTAAGTGTGGTGATTGTCTTCTGTTCTTCTTTGTGTTGGGCAACGGATGAAAGCGATAGTAAGAACACGTTGCTAGTCAATTTTTATGTTTACTGACGATCCTGCATCCTTGAGAAAAAGTCATGGATATTACCTTGCTCGACATCTAGCAATGAATTTCGCTCAAACCGTTGCTTGGGACCGTCTTTAACTTGCGCAAGGCTCATTGTTAAAGGTCTCATGGTGACTTCAACTTACTCTAGAATAACAATAAAAGCGTCGTTCATTTTACCATTTATTTGAAGAAACTTTTATCTCATATGAATTTACTCCACATACCTTCAATGCCTATTACCAGTTTACCTATTATACTGCCGTGTACATGCTCTAATTATTGGTAGGAATAGCTGGTAATCAGTTTGCAGAATTACATTCTGATCCTATTAATGTTAAAAATGCCGATCAATGCAAAAGGTTTCAAAGAGTTCTGGAACTTGTTCTGAAAAAGCTTAATACATTGTGTTTTTAACCTGTATTTTCCCCCGTCAGATTATTTCAAAAAATTTTTGAGACCATAAACCAAAAATTTGCAATATCTGATGAAGATAAAAAAAAAATCAAAATGGAAAGCCCAAATTATCCAAGAACAGAATTATGCATGACGGAAATACTCCTTGGTTTTAACAAATTTTCTAAAATTTAGTTGTTATATATTTCCATTAACATAAGTTTTCCGAAGTACTGACCACTTGTTTAACGAATACCCTAGGGGACTAACAGTCCAGAAGCAGAAGCATCCCCCCAAATAATTCAAATCAATAACTCATATCAAAAGACTAAAAATAACCCAAATCAAAAGAATACACACCATATACTCTCCAAGTCAAATTAAAAACACCTTACACCTTATAACACGCATCTCTCACAAAAATTAATGTCCTTATTTCCATATGCAATAATATATTTGTTAATTTGCTAATTTACTATGTAAATGATGAATTTAAAGAATGCAAAGCTCTGTTGTTAGCTTATTATGGCTTTACATTTAGATCATATTTGGTTATTTGTTCTCTGTCAATTTGTAACATCAGTTTATGGTCTTTCAGTTGTTAAGATTAAACTGCACTGAAGAGACATCGGATGTGGAAATGGCCACATGCAGTAACTTTGGTATTATGAATAGGATTTCAAATAAACATGATTTTATGTTAGACAATTAAAAAAGAAACAATTTAAGTGAAAAAAAAAAACTGATAGGTTGATAATCTAGTTTTTGAGTTTTAAATGATTGGTAATTTGGCGGGAAAGCGAACTCCTCTGATTTTTCATAGGATTAATATTAACAAGGATTGACAATGAATCAATGTGACAGAATAAATAGAATCCAATGAAATTTTTACAGAAGGCTCACAAAGATGAATAAAATGAGATTATGGAAAAAGATAAGGGGGTCAATGGGCATAAAATTATAATACTTTTAAATGGATAAAACCCGAGGATTCCAAAAATCTGACAAAAATCCCAAAACATGAGAAGCGAACCTCCTTAAGAGGTATCACATGCCGTACGACTACGATATTTTTTCAAATATTTTTAGTATAATTGTCATTGCTAAAATATTTTAATCTAAACTATCAATTTCCCTACATCTTTAGTTAGAACTCTAGAAATATTGATTATAGCGTGCATCAACATGATGATGTATATTGACATTAATCCTTTTAGTACAAGTTTTGGATAAATTTTCGAAAAATATAGAATAGATGGCGTCAATGCCATATACCATACTTGAAATATCTATTTGACACATGTTTTTGGTAAAAATATAGTACCAAAAGTAGGTAATTGAAGTCATAATAGATTGCTAAATTATCATTATTTACATGCCTGACATGCTTTCAATAAAATTAAAGATAAAAAGAGCGTAGCGGGCATTCACTATAAATTTCATATTAAAAATAAATATTTTGTCCATGATTTAGGACAATTCTAGTAAAAATATTATAGTTGGAATAACATGACAGCGAATTTCAAAAATCCCCCTTTTGTTCATGTTGTGGGTGAAGATATGCGGTAATACCTCCAGGGTTTTTTTTGCAACTATGAAACTGACAAAACATATGATGCGAAACATTATTTTTCCGACCATAGGTATTACTGTTAATATACAGTTTATCGTAGGACAAGGTTCTGGATTAGACGCTTAGAACACTTTGGATAAATCTGCTTTTTGAAAGGAGACTCTTCCAGTCATTTTATAGGTAGATTGACCAGTGTGGCTGGCAGACATAAAGTCAGTCTACAACTTTAACTGCTGGACTTATAATTGATCTTCAATACTTTTTGTAGACTAAGTTGTATCTTTAGAAATGCATTTAGTAACAGAACATGTAACACATAATTATTTTGTTTGGTCATATATAATAGTTAATTATCAGTCAAGCAGGCAGTTCTGCAGTGGTTTGAATAGACTTCTAGTCAGTCCTGCCAAGGTATCTATAAAATGACTGTAAGTAGGTCCAAACACCAACGTTGCAACTATATTAAACTATGTTTAGCATCATAACTGAGAAAACAGTTACCCGGTATTTTTTATTTTCCGACGGCGGACTTCCCGATTTTAAACGGTCATATTCAAGCATCGCCGGCATTGTCGTGCCTGTAGTTTGTACAGCGACTTTGTCAGCAGTTCGAAAATGCCGTCGTAGGGTCTCATGCACAAAAGTTGTGTTAAATAAACAGAAGTTTTTCGGTTGTGACCGATTTAATATTGGCTGATATATTGTTATTTCATGAATTAAAATAGATATCCTTGAGTGGTTGGAGATTTTTGCCAAACTTACAAAAGACTACTGTGGAAGGACCGGACTTTTCGTTTGAGGTGCGTCGGTTGTTGCAAATGGAGCATATCCAGAGCACCTCTAGGCTTTATAGGGATCCACACTGCTAATACTTTAGTTTTCATGACGTTCTTGTATATTTTTGTTTAATATCTTTATCCTTGAAAAATATCTTGATTTGTGTTTAATGCTAATTGTCGTGTTTTTTTTTTTTTTTTTTTTTTTTTTTTTTTTAAGATGTCTTTTGTTTTGTTTCGTTTTGTTTTTTAGTTTTGTTTTTTGTTTCCTTTTAGATTTTCCACTGTTTTTCTCTTTTTGCTTAGATATTCATGAATCTATGCTGTATGATTTTGCTTCATTCAACAGACTTCATTTTACTTTTTAGATGACTTATCGTTCCACCGCAAAGAAACTTCATGGTTTCAAGCACGTAGTCATTGTGTAGAAAATGGACATACATTGGCCTTTTCACCTAGGAACTCATGTTTACGTTCAAACAACACTATCGTATGGGTAGGGAACTATAAGACGTTGTCTAACTGGATTGCCATTCAAGGTATAGACGATAATTAGATTAAAGGCAAACTGCAGAAATTACAGCTTGTGCTTAATAATAATTCAACTTTTTTAACAGCACTGCCATTGAAATTTTGCTGAATTTATTTATTAAGTAAACTTAGACCTTTTTTAACAAAATGAACTCTATAAATATGAAAAAGAAAGGAAACGGGGTAAATGTCAAGGAGACAACATCCCATATCCAGGTAAAAACGACCCAAAACAAAGCTATAAGTACGCTATACAGTATTATACATATATCCTGTATCACTCCTGTATTCACTTTGGGTGGTGCATTTTCGATTCGATCAATCTCTGTGTGAATCACTGTGTATCGAAAACTCGTATTAACAGTATTGTTTTATCGTTTGTACTGACCTAGTTGATATGTTATGTGCTAGGAAAAGACCTATGTACGAGACTATTAGAAAAAGCATTCGATACAAACATTTAGGTGTCTTCGAAAATAGCATTAATTCTACAAAATATAAAAATGTGAACGGTCTGACATGATGTTTTGCATATGAAAATTATTTCATGCTTTATAGAACAAACAGAAACCAGTAAATGGTTAGTTTGTTCGGTAATATAATTGCATTGTAACCACTTGTCGCTTTATGAATACGGGCAGTATTTTGGGGAAAAGTATAATAAAATCATTGAGGCGGAATGATTTTTTTTTTATTTTTCATAATGATTAATAAAGCTCATCACTAACTTGCAAGTTGTAATATACCTTAAAGAAAAAACCTTAACTGCGAACTAGTTTTCCTTCAAAATATATTATTGCAACCAGTCGATCTGAAGAATAAGAAAAAAGTTCTAATAGCGAATTTATTTCTAAATTTCTATACAATGTTTCTGATTTTAAGAAAAATTTGTAACAAGGTAAAGTGTTTGTCCGTCGTGTCAGATTCTGGCTTTTTAATCAGATATTATTGCTTATTTTAACTCGTTAAACTTTTACACGTGTTCCGGTTAAGTTTTTGATTTTGTCTTCACAAATCTAAAATAAGTTTTCGCAACATTGTCTTCTACAGGTTAATTATCGATTAGCTCTTTAAGCAAAACTTTACTTTTGTATTTAGAATTTCTCCTTCTTTCTCTTTTTTGTCTCATTGAGGATTTATTTTAGATAATGGCAACGAATTAAATGTGTTTTTTTTATGTTTTCGCTAATGGTGTCCAGATGGATAGAAGCATATTTGTATATGACCTCAACATAACTTGAAGAGAATATTAAGAGTTTTCGAACAAAAAAATATTGTTACCTCAAAGAGCATGTTAACAAAAAACATTTGTCTGATATCCAAGTCATATTGTCAAACAAATTTGTAAGTGCTTTTAAAGCTATGCTATTAAAGGTTCTTGATGTTTGTTTACTAAGCTTTTTAAAAAAATCAACTTTCAAACTTGAAATCGTCACCTCATATGCCAATTTTGATCATTATATTCTACTCAACAAAAGACACGATTCACAGTTAATTTCGTAATTATTGTTTTAATTTCGCAATTTTATGTTTCTATTTTTGTGCATTTTTGTATTCAACACAAAAATGCATTTGTTAATGATATTTTCAAATCAATTCCGAAATGTATACGATGAAAATCCGGAATTATAGTTTTACGCCCGATGATCACGTTCACCTTTAACTAATTGATAATTTAAATTGTTTGATGACAATAATTTGGACACTTCATCGGGTATTCAATTTGCAATCTTAAAAAGTGGAAAACAGTGTCTCCATTCGATGCCCCATTCAATCAATAATTAACGTGAACAATGACTCAGCGCGGTCAAACCATCGATGTTGATTTCTGCCCTCACAAGTCATTGTTATGTGAAAAAAAAACAATCTAAAGACTAATGATTAATTTAAAGCAAGCATGCTCATCAAAGGATAAATTCATTGGTTGCAGGACCCGTGAGACGTCCCAACGACAGTATCTCGACACAAGTGTCTTATGCTAACGAGAACGTTGGTTAAAAAACGGAAAATAGGACCAAGAAATTTGTTGTCGTCATAGCAACATATTTTCAAGTCAGCCTATTAGAAAATGTCACGATTTAGTAAAAGCGAAAGTAGACAAACTCACTATTTACGTCTTCAAGCAGTGGTTCCGGATAATGACCTTGACCTTGATCGGAGATGAGTCAGGAATTGTAAGAGACATTTTTAGGCATAATGTTAATTCATACATGCAAAAAATACATTTTGTCTAGTATAAGTTATGTTTTTTTTCTGCCAGAAAGTTGAATACTAGTATCATTTTTGATAAAATCTGTGTATCGTCCTTTTTGTTGAGCAGTAAATATAGTGCAAAAAATAAATGTACATAACTTTATGTATTTTGTATAAAATTACAAAGGGCTTACCGCCTTGAATATGATAAGGAGACTGCGTCCAAAAATGGGACTTTACTATACATTGTTTTCGCAGTAATGACAGATTACAAGAATCTAACCCCAGAGTGAGTGCAAAACAGAAAAATCTCAGACACCCGAGGGTAAGATTTCAAGTACTCGACGAAGCTTACTGAGAATTCTTTGTCTGGTCCTCTCACTGGTGTTTAATTATTTTTCTCCCTCTCAGAATAAACAAAAATCAAGAAAATAATAGCCAATACCTTTGTTTATTTCAATTTTAATGACGTTCGGGATTATTTCCCTGCCAAAGACCCTTAAGCATTTTTCATGAGTTTTAACTCAAATGTTGTTCTAAGGCTAGCAATATTTTGTTAATATTTTTAATTAGTCTATGACCTTATTCTTTTCGACAAATATAAACCAAACCAAGCCGAGTATATGGTTATGAATTAAGTGCGTGTAGTTTGTCTTACACTCCCCTATGTTAGACTAATAGGTTCCTATACGAGACCATATTAAAAATGATTGATTTCTTCCACAAGTGTGAGAAATTCCGTCTTTTTCCGACAGAAACGAGGGTAAAAGACGTATAATTTCTCACACGAGTGGAAAATATCCCAGTCTTAAATTTTCGAATTTAAAAACCTATTTATTCCGTATAATACAACAGACAAACTGTAGGAAAGTAAGACTTGCTATTTCTTGTGAAGTTCTCAATTATGACGTCAAATCAACCATAGAGTTTATTATGGAAATAATTGTGACGTTGAACAAATAGCAACGTGTGATTGGACATTTACCCGTGTAAGACAGCTGTACGCAACCTTGTCTTCCATGGGCTGTCTTACACGGGAAACGGCCAATTACGGAAGAAAGAAAAATCTTCCACCGCGAAATCTTGTCGGGGGTGAGATAAAGGGATAACTAATCGTCCATGTTGCTTATGAACAAAAAAACTTATAAAACAAATTCTTTACTTACTGTTAAAAGTGTACATCTTTTGGAAAGAGGGCTAAATTTATAAAACGAAGTATAGATACACTTACTTTTGGTTCAGAATATTTGCTTATCATTACGATTTTAATCAAAATACTATCATACTTTCGTCTGCTTTATTTATATTGGAGAAAAACACGAACGCTTTATGCAAACAAAAAAAAAAAAACAAAAACAAAAACAAAACAACCCCCCCCCCCTCCAAAATAAAATAAAAAAAAAACAAAACAAAACAAAAAACAAAAACAAAACAAAACAAAAACAAAACACATAAACAAAAAACACAAACAAAATACAAAAAACATCGGTTTTTCGGCATTCAACCTGGTAATAAATTTCTATGCCAACATTTCAGATTAGCAGACCATTCGTTTTTTTCTATGAGGTTTCGAAAATTTACTTTAATGTTACTACTCCTTACCATTTAAAATAATAACTTTTTCGATACTGAAGCTGGTCATAGTATTCTCCCGTAAAGAACAAGCAACATATATACTAAATCAAGCCCGATTTCATAAGATGTCAATAATTTCAATTATGCGTCGCAAAGCAGAAAAAAAGAAGCCATGACCATCGATGTTTTCAAGACAATTTCTTTTTACCACATTCTGACAATCTTGGTTTATATAACAACGACAGTAGAATACCGAAGGAACAAAGGAGTGATAATTACAAAAATCGAAGTCCATGGATAAAACGGCAACAAAGAACAAACAAGGACGTGAGACAGTCACAATACACGCCAATTAAAAAAGACAATAAGAACTAAGGCTGTCATAATGTGAACTCCCATGAAACTCCCATGAAAACCAAGTGACATCAGGTGCTCCGGAAGGATAAGCATGTCCTGCTCCACTAGTGGCACCCGTTACACTATCAGTGAGTCAATCCAGGGTCCAGTCAGAACGGGATAGGTCAAATCCGTGAAGACGTGAAATCTAGCTGAAAATGTCCGTTTTCATTTGGGAATCAGACACGTCATATCTGTCAATGATGTCATGGTGACGGCCATAGAAGTTCTGAAGGAATTAAAGTAACAAAGGCTGAACAAATCCCTGACTAAGCAGCTTTTGGGACAATGTTTTGCTCTATTAAAAAAAAATCACTGTATATACTACATGCTCGACGGTAACGAATCAACTGTGAAATGTACACTCCATATGCTGGAGAGGTAGGTATATTGCTGTTTAGAAAGGGAAAGTTCACAATTGGGAAGTTAGAGTCATCATGTTTGTCATATAGCTTAGATTTCAAACGTCCATTTTCGCCAATGTATATCAAAAGATCTAAGTACGAAGCTGAGGTCGGTGTCTCAGTAGTCTCTTTAATTTCAAGATCATTGGAATAGATCTGGTGTAAATATTCCTTGAATTTTGGATTATTGAGAGAAAGTACATCGTCTACGCAGCGGAAGCTGAAATTAAAGGACTGGGCTAAATGCTTTTGGGTTTTTTTGTGTGTGTAAGCCGTTGTAAAAACTTGACCTTGTACGAGAAAAGAAAGAGATCAGCTGAAAATGGCGCACAGTAAATTCCCATGTGAATCCCAATTGTCTGCTGAAAAACGCGGCCTCCAAATTCGACAAAAATATTGTCTATTAAAAATTCCAACATCTTGATTACATCATATTCTATGTAATTCTTGTTTGACTAACTGTGGTTCTTAACAAAATACGTTTTGTTTTTCTCTACTACTGAATAAGCGTATCTTCGTTTTCCGTTTGTAGATCAGAAACATTGATGTTTCAAATCAGAAAATACTGTTTTCAATTTATTGTGTGGCAGGGTAGTGTAAAGAATAAAAAAATCAAAAATTTGTATGCTTTGGCAATGGGCCATCTCTGACTGTGGTCAATAAATTAGTAAGGAGCTTGGAAAGTGGCTTAGTGGTGCACCTGGGAGATCCCGCAATGAACCTCTGTTTGTATGGGTTCTTATGAAGGTTAGGGAACCAGTATATGTAGGGGAGCTGATTGTTTTCATCATTCGCTTTGATTCCAAAGGAAGCTAAAACAGAGTTGTGATTTTCAATAATCTCCTCCCTTGATAGTGTAGTTGGATTATAAGTTGGGTTTCCTGGTGAACTATCAATTCCCATCTCCTTCACTAGACAGTCAAGATAGTGTTTCGTACACAGGAAGAGTATGTTGTTGGAAGCTTTGTCCGGGGGACAATGACGTAATTTCTGTGGAGGTTGTCTGGGGTTTTTCTAACGAGAGGATGTTAGAAAATACCGGGATTTCTGGATTTCATTGATGTTTTTAAACGCCGAATGTGATTCACTATTAACGACTTAATGGACCTGATCCAGTCGGACAGCGTCTGA
This sequence comes from Modiolus philippinarum, assembly GCA_002080025.1. Taxonomy (NCBI): domain Eukaryota; kingdom Metazoa; phylum Mollusca; class Bivalvia; order Mytilida; family Modiolidae; genus Modiolus; species Modiolus philippinarum. Next base: position 31,265 of record MJUU01065472.1, on the reverse strand, counting down.
ACATCTTCTTTCTCTTTCTTTGCCCACTTCTTCGCATATTTCTCAACTGCATCCATTAAAATTTTGAGGTTGTACTTCCAGTTGATATGAGTGGGTTCACGATGTTTAATACATCTAAAACAATTGCGGTTGATTTATGTTCTAGGGTAATGCCAATTAGTCACTGATAATGCTAAGCATGTTTGGTAGAAAGAATAAAGCTTTGAAATGGGCAAAAAAAAACAATTTGGTACGAATGTGATGATTACCTAGTTGAATTGTCATAAATGGAAGAAGACCATTTATTGAAATGTCATGCAGACGCGGGGCAGTGTAATGCCTGTGTCCATGACTACGCGGTGTGCGTTAGTTTCCATTCAATATATTCATCACATTCACCGAATTACATCCTGGACTTTTTTTCTAATTGACACTCTTCATATGAAGAAACTTAAACTTTTCCTTCAAAGATTCAATGTCCCTGAATATTAACTTATAGCTATTATAATTTTAAGTGCTACATATTCGATCAATAATGAAAAACGTACCTTAAAGTTTTTAAATTTCAAGTTAGAAAATAAATTTTTTGTTGCCGTAAACAGCAGCAATATTTTCATCAAAAGTTTCCAATACTTAAAAGACAGAACTACATCTATCATGATGCATTAAAGATTATTAATCACAAAAAGGTACGTAAACTTTTTACCCGAAGTAATGCTATATTCAGACCTGTTGAATGTTCTTGTGTGTCAGGCCATGTTGTCAGAGGAGCTTTTTTCATTATCAACAATCGTCATCTACGTGAGTTGCTTGCCAAATTACCACAATGATGAATTCCATAGCCACTCGACTAGAGAAATAAAGATGCTAGAAAATCGGGCTAAACATGAGTAAATTTAACCCGATGCTCCAATCGGTCACATCGTATAATATGCGTTCGTTGACTCAAAAAACGTACATAATTGCTACGATGTCAGTGTATTTAGCAGCATATGACTGAATAAAAAGGAGTTCATGAAAACTTATCTAATTTACGTATGATATATGCGTTGTTTCGACAGACAAATGAAATAAAAGAGACAACAGGAAATACCTACAATGGCTGAAAATTATAATTACATGCCACAATATGCTAGGGAAATAATACACGGGAAAAACACAAACAAGACAAAAGACAAACGTAAACAACTATAGGAACTAGGCACAGCCGGACTTGGTACTGGCACTTCAATAAGCCAGCGGTAGAGTTAAACCGGTTTATGGGTACCCAAACCTTCCCTTTATCTGTCCCGTTTCCCTATAGTATAGTAAACATACGAATAAAACCCAATACAGGTAGACTACTAACTCCAAGACCACAGTCTTGAAAGGAGAGAATATGACAATACGTAATTTTGAAAGATGGGTCAAGGGGTGCTCGCCATTAATCTGCCGGCTAGCTAAAGGAGCCTAGCCTGCGGATAGAACACTATCGCACTACGGAAGAAAAATCAAACTCAAAACTTCCCGCAGGATTTAGTCAAGAATCATCATATATTTCAGTAGACATCGGCAGTATCAGTGAGCGGCCAGTATGTATGTACAATTTTCAGGTCACTAGATCTCAAAGCCAATTTAACGGATGCAAGCAGAGTATTTTCAATATCCTGTTACGCAAAGCCTGAATTAAAATCATTTACATTCGTTTTGTAAACGTCATTAAATGGGTTTTTGATCAAGGAACTAAGGAATAACAGCTCAGAGGGAAATCAACATCGCACTTCAATATTACAATAGAAAAACTAGATTTTAGGGAATCAAAGATTAGTTCATTTGCTGTTTAGAGCAATGGACGCCGACGACAAAAATTTCTCTTCTTTGTTTCTTAGGTGCCTTAGCTTTACAAAATGAATAGAGAGGAAAAAACAACGCATATTCTTATCATTGTCTTCCTAGACCAGTCTCGCAAACTTTTTACATATATAATACAATCGAACTTCGATGGCTCTAAAATCAATGACAAAGATGAAAGCATGATATCTAGAGAAATCAGTCGAGTTTAAGTTATGCATAAATTTATAAAAACAACCCAAAAAAATTTTTACACACACATATATTACATTTCTTATTCAGACAATGCTTTAAAATGAAAGTAGACACGGATAACAAATATATCGTCTAAGGTCATAGCGAATCGTGTTTTGTTCAGGACCACACCAATTGAAGCAACATATAACTATCATGCTGGACCTTTAAATCTAAAATATATTTGTCGAGTTCGTTGTGTATATAATTAAGTATTGCACTGTAATAGGACCATGTCAGCTTCATCTCAGCTGATCTGCACGGAACTCCTTTACATCATATTCTTCCTTTCAACACTATATTGAACCTACGAGGAGGTTACCAAAAGCTATAGCCTAGTTGAACGAGTGGTCTTGGGTGCTGGATGGAGTGCATGCGGTGTTGCCATAAATAATCCAACAGCAATGGTTCAAATCCGAAAAAGCGAAAAAAAATTCACAAATTTACAGATCTAACAATGTTGGACTGATTTTGAGACGTAAATATAAATAATTTATCAAACCCAGTATATTGTCTCACGATATTATCCATTGGACAGGTATAGCATGAAGATCTGTCACATACTTCAGACGACTACTTGGCCATAAGTTAAGGACCACTCATATTTCAATGTGAACTGAATTTTAACAGTGAATTTAATATTCTATTACAAGGACAAAAAAATGTAAAGGTACACTACTCATTTAAAATGATGCATATTCCATGGCAATTTAACAAAAATGAGGTGCAAAATGGGTTTTAAAAACCAGGGAACAAATTTCACTGAAATGAACGATGTCTTCTGGAAAGTAAGACTATCAGAAAATGATTTTTTTCTTATTGTGAGAATAAATAGACATTCAAGGAGAACACAGTATTTTTGATTCTTTGGATGCGTCTTCAACTCGTGTAAGTGAGCTTATCTGTTTTAATACGGTTTTGAAGGTTATTTTTTTTTTCAAGAAATGATCAAGTGTTTGCTGGAATAGGCTATCATGACGCTGTGGCATGCTTTGGCCTTGAATTCCATTAAATATTTTTATTCATACTATCGTTTGAATTTACCCATTATATCGACGCCTCATCAACATGTTTTTGACTACAAAATTTCACTCTTCAAATTTTATGTTAATGTAACTGACAGGAGTTCTGATATCTGTTGTTGCATAAAATTTGATTGATTGGTTGCATTGTTCATATAGGTAAAGATTACGATGAAAAATATGGGTAGTTTGAAACAACTGAAATGCCATTTTTTCCATTTTTATCCAAAAATGCATATTTTCAGTTATCAGTGTTTTTTTTATCCACACTGTAAAAATTGAATCAAATTTTGAAGCAGTTAAATTTATTTATGATTAAATGGGTAGAATTTACTTCCAGGTCAATTTCAAAACCACTTTACATAAATGTTCATTGATTTGTTATGGAAAACAGCCCAAAAATACTACCATAACGTTGCATCAATTTGACAACCTTCCAATAACAAAATTTCACCAATATTAGGGAAATAAGTAAATATTGTCTCCTTGACATTTATCCCTTTTCCTTTCTTTTTTTATATGAGCACCTTTGGAGGGTTTTTAACGTCAAACTAGCCATTGATCCGAAGAAAGGGGTTACTTTTACTCTTTTGAATTACCTTTGGAAACTTGGGTAGTTCAACTGTGAGGTAGGGTTGTTTGATTACTCTTTTTGCAGTGCTATTCTCCTACTTTTAAAAACAAAGATAGTATTCCAATCCATTATGCTAAGTACAAGTACAGGTGGTCCTAAACTTATGGCCAAGTGTATATGTTTTAGGATCTCTGGTAGGAATTCAAAGGTGCTAGAATTCTGCGTGAGAACAAAGAGAAACTATTATAGAGTGGACCACAAATTAATTTTGACACGTAATATGAGACTAATATATGTGTGTATTGTGTGTATAACAGATAAATACGCAAATACGAATTAATGCGTGATTTTTCTCCACAGGTTGTACCCGAAGAAATATTTCTGGTGTCGGAAACTTCTATAAATGCTTTGAAGAGTGCAAAGACAAACCAAAGTTCATTTATATAAATTCGGTAATTTTACATGTTACAAACATTCAGTTTGTTTTCGCATTCTTTGATGACAAGGAATGAAGGGCAACCAAGATTTAGACATCACATTCTTTACTTTCAAATCGTAGAGCTGGTTAGAATTAAAAAATCATAAGAAAAAAGCTTTTAGATAGATATTTTTCACAGATAAAAATGATACATCATTCTTCTCTTCTTCACTAGTTTTATCAAACTGAAAATTAACACTACACAAGCCATATGTGAAATTACACATGATGTCAGATTGCGTTATAATTTGTTGAAAATTAGTATTCAGTAGGTTGGAAAAGCAGGAAGACAAGCTTTTACTCTACTTATAGTCAATGGACTGAAATTACCACACCCCGCCCGTGGACCTATCAACCTCCCATACCCGCCAAATTTTTATGCTCGTTTAAAACCCATCTTCAAAGTAGAGACTTCCGGATAAGCTACTTTACTTAACGTACTTTAACATAAACAACTTAACTAACGTAAGGCTCGAGTTATCTCGCTTTTTTAATTTGAGGGAATGAGATTTTCTTCATGATTTTAATTCTAAAAGTGTAGGTTAAAGGAATCAATATCAAACTGGTATATGATCGGAATTTTACTCACAATACTTTATTATCTTTTTGATATCTATGAAAACATTGCCAACAGTGATTTATATAATTAAAAAAACAGAATTTGCCTTTATTACACGTACATTAGTGATAAAATTAACTTTTAAGACACACACATACACATACATGCTGCAAAAAATATTTTCTTTGGAATTCAAGAATACAATACTTTCGAGAGATAAGAACTATTGAGACAGAAATGAGTCGCTCTCAAACCTCAAAAACCAGTAAACGGAAATGAGACTTGATTATTCCTGACATACATCCCAACTTGAAACAAAATAATTAATTATTTGAAGTGTACTCTGATATTCGTCTTATGACAATGGTTGTATTAGATGTTTAGTAAACCTGTAGCGATTCAAAATAGATTAAACAATCGTGAATACACTTAGATTAATAGTTATATATTAATAAGTACTGTTACTATAATGGTGTACTGTTTTTATGTCATGAAGGAACCTTTCAAGTTACAAACAAGACACGGAAGTCCATCATTGTAGGTTATTTTCTTGGATTTAGGGATCAGACTCCTCCTACACTCTCCAACTGTGCACCTGAAATCTAATTATTGAAATAAAACTTTCAGAATATCTTATTAATACGATAAGTTTTCATTGCAAAAATGGTTATGCCATTTGGTCGTGTCTTCATTTCAGTGATGCCATTGCATGTTTCGAATTTTCTACAAGTTTTGTGGTACACGGGAATTCACAGTTTGTCAACAGAACTTTCTGAATAGTACAAAGTCATATTTTCGAAAACATATATATACATTATTGTTGAATGCACGCATGGTCTTCATTGGTTTTTACATTATTTTTTACCAAGATTAAGATCGATGGTTGAATTTTGTTATATGAAAGAAGACTGGCATGTGCACATGTATGCGTACAAATTTGAGTGGGTGCACAGTTGAAGTAAGCAAAGCTTTGGTGTACTGATTTATTTAGGGCACGTTCTATACCACTCAAGCTTTATTATTATGTAAGAGAAAACTCGTTTCTCATTTATAATATGTTTACCAAATGATTACAAAGAGCTGAAAGATATAATTCTTACTTCGATTACACCGACATGTAAAACATATCGACAGAGGTTACATAATGTTGTATAACTTTTGTCCAATCCCTTTTGCAAACTGTTTTTGCGAATAAAATATGTTTAATGTAATGTAAAAACATATCGACAGAAATCCATTATAATGTCTCGCTTCTTGTTCATTTGTCTGTTCATCCGTTTGATACGTCATCTCGTTCGTTATATCTCGAATTGTCAGAGCCATGCATATCTTATACAGCAGATTGCACTACATGTATGGACATTTTTTTGAACTGTCAATAGCATAACTTCATAGTGCTTGCTGTAATGTCCTGCACATGTATGTTGAAAGTACACGAAGACCATGTAAAACTGTATAGAGTTTTAAGGTTTAAATAGTGTAATAGTATTTCACATACCATATAAATGCCTGTAACAGTAACAGTTCTCTAGCTTTGAGGTATAGATAAAATAATGCATTAACTTGGTAATAAATAATAGCAACAATAAAAAATAATAATAAAAGCAATCACTCCATTAATATATATGCTCTAAAATTCTAGTGGAAAAGGTCAAAAGGATATTAATTTAAATTCGCCGAAAATTGAGTCCTGTATGTGACCGTCAAAACATGTGCCTTTCATTTTTGTGTCATCTCTGCACTGTCTGGTTTTGTTCAGTGACGTCATGGTACCGGTTAAATTCAAAAGGAACACTTGCACAGCATGCATGAAACGGTTAGTTTTCTACAATCAACCTGCTAGTACAAAAGCGACGCAAATCGGGAAATCATGAAGGTGAAATCCATTTGTTACTATGAAAAAAAAAAGAAAATCGGTGAACTTAAAGTCCAAATTTCGGGATACTTCTATAGTGACAGAGTTTGGCAAGAAACACAATGAAACGCACATTTACATTACATATAATAACATGAAATTACATGTAATTATCAACTTTATATCAGAACTATAAATTGCATTAGTATTATTTTGAATAAAAGGCACAGGATATTGGGCTGTCCAGGAGTAATAGTTTACATAGGCGTAGCACGCTCTAGTGCTTCTCTAGTGGTCCCAAAACCAAAACACTGTTAATTATTCACTTTCAGTCCGACGGTGCTGTTTGAAAATTGAATAAAAAATGCTTATCCGATCCTTTTGTAGACAACAGAAACTAGTATTAATATTTTTGTGGTCTCTTATAATATACTGGCTGACAGAATTGCACACCATTAAGATGACCCCCAATGCAATATACTGTATTTTAAAGTTGCAAATCTAAAAAAACGATATTGAATATTGATATGGTAAATACATAATTGAAACAAACTTGAAACATACTGACTGACTTTTAAATTGTTCCAAGTAAAATGAATTGACAAATAATCGAAGAAGAAAAATATCAAGAAATATAATTAAAACCAATGCAAATTATGTGTCTTTTAAAATACTTTTCATTCTCATTGTAACTTCGGTATTTTGTTATTCCAAAGAGACGTTCGATTTTACCTCAGCCAGTTTGAAAAATATATGCTTCGATTAATGGTGAAAGGGATACAATCCAAATACGTTTCAATACATTACGTTAAAGTTCGTATTAAGGATGTAGTAAGGTGAAATTTTAAAAATCTACGATTTTAAATTGATACCCCAAATGGAAAGATCATTGTTAAAGAAATTAAGTAAGCTAAAAATATTGATAGGTTATGGGCCTTGTTTTCAAGATATTTCACATTTTAAAAAATGGCGGGAAAGGCTCTCTTGGACTTTTACCTTAGTATAGCATGGACACAATATTAATTTGTTTCACATGGAAGGAAAATCTACAATCTAATAAAATCTTGCTAACTGACTTAAAATGAGTTTCTGCAGACATTGATGACTAGAAAATTGGGTGTAATGGGGCAAAATATTTTACATAGTAATATTGGATAAAATCAGAGAAATCCGAATGACTTTCACAACTTGCAAAAACCTCACCTTACTACATCCTTAAGTTAAAGTTAAGTTGCTTATCCGGAAACCTCTATTATGACATGTTAACATGAGCATAACCTGCACGCAAAAGTGGAACATTCACCAATTTCTGCTCCAACCCGACGAAATGTTGAAAAATTTTGTTTTTTGCAAAAATGTCTCTTTCAATTCATTCAAAATGTTTACTGGTACCTCTGATTTAGCATAAATTGTCCTTAATTGATAGCTTCTGGTAAAACCTTTACACAAAATCCTCATATCCGACGACAATTCTGACTTGATATCCTCTATGTTACCCCTATCCCATTCTAACAAGTCTGACTGAATTTTTAGAATTTTCCTGATATTGTTTAAGTTCAATGTTCTATACATCCCTTTGAGCGTCTCATTTTCATCTGTCAATTGTTGTTAGTCTTTGGATATTTTTCTTTAATATCAAACATGTTAACATGATGCTAATACGATTTAAATGACCAACCTATTACTTTTAGATATATCTTAAAAACAGATTTATCCAATTTTTCGTTTTAACCTTAGTTTTGTCCTTCGTTGACATATCTATGAGTAGTTAAAATCTATGAAAAGTTTGTATAAACTGAAAGCGCATAATAACTTCCTAACAACAAGTAAAAGATATAGCAATGGTTGAGCTACATGTATATAAACTCTTACATGCATAAAACATTTGTAAAACTTACCCTTACCCATACGAATTTTCTAAAACAACGAATAACAAATCCTTCTCTATGTTCGCATAAAAATAACCAGACAATACAAATTATGTATTGCATGATGGGTTTTTATACCCCTTTCTACACCTAAACTCAATATTTTGCCAGATATTGCTGAAAAATAGGAAATTTCAGCATTTCAGATTTGTTAAAATATAAATCGATATATATAATTCTCAACAAACGAATACCGAAGCAAGAAAAGGAAGGGGGAATTCTTAAATCATAAATCCAAAATCCAAAATCCAAAATGACGCAAGTCAAATCCAACACGAATTGAGAAGGTAGAACAAAGACAAAACAAATAAACAAAAATAAACAAGAACGCCAAACAACTAAAGCACTAGCAGTGTGAACCCCTATAAAACTTGGGTATCATTAGGTGCTCCGGAAGGGTATGCATGATCTTCTCAACGCGTGGCTACCGGTACACTGCCAATGAAAAGTTTGGTTTTGTCAAAGTCGGTGTTAATCAGTCCGATCACAGACTCTGGATCTACCCAGAGATATCTTCAAGAAACGCTACACAGATTTTATCAAGAATGATATTTCACTTTCTATCAGAAAACCAAGACTCGTAAACAAAAAGTATTTCTTGTACTTAAGAATTAACATTGTGCCAAAAAATGTCTTTTTGCAATTTCTGAACCATCTCCGGTCACGGCCAAGGTCATTATCAGGAATTTCTGTTTGCAGACGGAAATAATGGGTATCTATGCATTTTGTTTTTACCAAAACATCACATTTTTCATCCGACTGACTTCAAACCTCTGATACTATGTCCACCATCAGCTCCTCAGACCTATTTTCCATTTTTCAACTACCGTTCTCCGAAGTATAAAACATTTGTTACGCGGTCTTGACGTTGCAACGTCTCACGGATCCTGATGCCAGGTGATGATGTATCATTTGATTAGCATGCATTAGACTAAACAATATTCTTTAGTTTGTTCTTCTTTTCCCGTAACAATGAATTGCGAAGGAAAAATAGAGATCGACGATCTGATCCCGCTAAGTGATTGATAGCGTTGAATTTTGTATTGAACGGGCCATCGAAATGAGACATTGTTTCCCACTTTTAAGATGGAAAATTGTTAGCCTGATGAGGTGGCCCAATTATGGACATCAAAACAAATTGAACCGTCCATTAGTTAACGGCGAAGTCGATCATTTGGTGAAAAACTTCCATTCCGGATTTTAAGCATATTTGTTTCGGAATTGATTCAAGAATAGAAAAAATCAAATGCGTTTACATTTATACATTTACATAAAAACTTAAAGTTGCGAAATACAAAAAATATTTACAAAATTAACTCTGTATTGTTTCTTTTGTTGAGAAGTATATGTCAAATCTGAAGGATATTTCTGCAGGTATTGAAATTTGTTGTTCAAAAGGATATAATAGTTGTCTAAAGGCATTGCTTAGAAAAGCAAGGAACGGTCAATGTGACTCTAAAGACCGACATTTTAATCCGTACTCCAACAAAAAAAAATCTAAAAATTACAACAGCCAAGTTTGCCTGTCTTTACATATATATATATGACAAAACTTACTAATGTCATGCTTCCTTCCTTCCCCAAAAATGCATCAGACATATCGTATTATACAATTTGGAAGCCAAATATTGGTAGAATTTGATATTTGGTCTGATTTAAGTGAAAAATGGGGAATTTCAGCATTTCAAAAATTAAAAAAATTCAAAATCGAATGATTGCATATGTCAAGTATGAACTTTATATCTGTCAGAATGCTATGCAGTCGGTTTCAGCTATATGTTGACCATCTTTACACTCAATGTAAATAAACTAGAAGTGAAGTGCCCAGTTCGATGCTTATACGAACATTATGGTCCCCCCTCCACAAAATTATTAGGCAAATTTCAGTTATTATGTTTTTTTAATTCAAATCATTACAGTATTAAGTAACTATGATATACCTTTATTATATCTATGACAAAGAAAGGAAATAGGGTAAATGTCAAGAAGACAACATCCCATCTTCAGTTTAAAACGACCCAAAACACAGCATCTAGGGTCACCGTACGATCTTCAACACAGTGAGGAACCTCACCTCATAAAACAAGCCCTAATTGGACCCTAAAAGTAAAACCGTGAATAAATCAAAGGAAACAAACCACAACCAATAACCCGAATATCTAGAAGCTAAAATTGTATAAGAAGACAAGGACAAGCCAACGACCAACATATTCCTGACTTAAGACTGCCTGTATTTTTAACAAGGTCAAAATTATTTACATGACATTAGATTTTTATCAATCTAAAGGCAAATGTAATGTGGCTATTTTCGTATTTTGATGCTTTCCTGCTTTCCATATGTAATTTCCTCGAGTTCTAATATATCATTAAAATAATACACAGTCATCTCAAGATGACTAGACTTATGTCATTTAAAAGTAAATCAATTGACAGTGGATTTTATTTAAATCAATATTTAGCTGGAAATNCCCCCCCCCCCGCCATCTCAGCCATAGAAGTGTATTTTTTGGTCTTTGCCGTGTGACACGTAAAAAAGTGGATTGGATGAACATTTATTGTCTGTTGCTGAGTAACATGTATATTTACTCAAAAAAGCAATGAAAGGAGACAGGGAAAATCTGCTGTTTAATCAATCTCACAGAGAGTGGTAAGAACACTGAAACCAGCATTTTCCTTTGAAGTTTACGTCAAAGATAATGTTTTTATATAGTTGTAGATTGAACAGATGATATATACACATGACCATAAGTTGAGGACCCTCCGATGTGAAAGTTTATTTCAAAGTCATATTTTTGAATTTGCATTTAGTGCTTTCACATGTTTGGTGTACTAAGCATAATGCATTGAAATGCTGTCCTAGTTTTTGAAAGAAGGAGAATAACACTGCAAACATGCGTAATGAAACATCATTACTTCAAAGTTGAACTATCCCTATTTCCTAAGGTTATCACAAAGAGTGCAAATGATTTCTTTATTCGGATTAATGGCTAATTTGACGTTTAAATCTGACAAAATGTGTTCTTATTGATTAATTTTCTTTAACATCTGTGTAGTTTTGATATTTGAAGTGTGCCAAATTTATGAAATGTTATGGCTTAATTATTGAGGTGCATTTCATCAAAAATCCATGAAAACTTTATTTGAAGTGTTTTAAAGTTCTCCTGATAGCAAATTCTGCGAATTTTATCATTATTAAAGGTAATTGCTTCAAAATTTCATTAATTTTAACAGTGTAGTAGATAGGAAATATTGATAAATGATAATTGTCATTTTTGGCAAAAATGGGGAAAAAAATCGCATTTCCGTTTTGAACAAGTTTCAAAATACCATTTTGTTTATGGTAATCTATGCCTATATAAACAAAACAACACTTCCATCCAATTTTATGCAGCAGCAAATGTCAGAACTGACGTCAATTGCATTAAAGAAATTTTATGCCAGAAAAAGCAATTTTGTAGACAAAAAAGATGTGTCATTGTGGCCTCCGTAGACTAGATAAATTCAAAAATTAGTATGAATAAGATTATTTTTAGGAAGTTCAATGCAACAACGGACTACAGTACCATGAAGTCCTAATCTTGCCATTACTTGACCATTTCTTGATGAATTATGCTGGAAAACTGTATTAAAACAGATTTTCTCCCCTATATGAAAATATGACTATCCAAAGCTTCAATTCTTGAATGGGTGTTTATTTCGACAATATAACATTTTCATTTTCTGATAGCGGGATTTTCTACAATAAATCGTATATTTCAGTTAAACTTGTTTCCCTGTATTCAACACCCATTTCACACCCATTTTTTTTCAAATAGCCATTGAATATGCATTTTGTGTATGCCTAGTGTACCTTTATGATTTTTTTCTGGTAATTTGAATAATTTCACCACGAAGTGATTTTAAAACATTTCCTGAAAATTGAATATTTTATTTACTATTTAAAGTTCAGCTCAAATTGAAAATTGGCGGTCCTCAACTTATGGTCAAGTGTATATTATATAACCTTTATATTGCTGATGGTTGGAAATGTTTAAAATACTGAAATTCTCTACAAAAATTTGGTAATCGAAATTAAAGTATACGCTTAGTGATATCAGTATAATATTGCGGACGATATCTGCAAAATAATGACTTATTTATCATATAATCACAAAAGTCTATCAATTTCTAGAATATCAAAACAATCATTTTTTTCCATTGACACCATCATCAATACAATTTCTTCTTTTTTTCTTAAAACGACAATTTAAAACAATTAGTCGCAATTATGTGTAAATTGGTTTTAACAACGTCCAAAACTTTATTATATGTTACTTCGAATTGATAGTTTATGTATCACAAACTTACGTTTCACATAAATTTTTGGTATTTAGGGTAACAATTATGGGGTTATTATTTTAATAACATGAATTATTTCACGAATTTTCCGATGTAAATGAAAATACGTTTTCAAAAAAGTAAATGAACATAATTTGATCTTATTTGAGAAATAATTTCACTTGTTTATTGCGAAATGATGAAAATCTGGAAAAACTATAAATCCGAAAATTTTCATTTTTGGAATAAGTAATTGCTGACACGACGCCAGGCATGATGTTTTTTTTTAACCTATGTAGGTATATATGCTCTCTATATTTTCCAGTTATGGTGTACTTGTGCGTGAGAGAATTTCTCATATGGATATACTATTAATACTTTCAAATTTTGGCAATTATTTTTGTAATTTTCGAAATGTAATCCAGACCACCTGTTTTAAGTGCCCACATCTCACTATTATATAACGCCAAGTTTCCTTACATTCGACTTGATGAGTGCCCTCTATTTGTCTATATGTTGTAGTTGTCCACTAGCTTAAGATACTAGTGCTTTTGTCGGCAAAGAATGACAGTGATTGTAAGAGCACTTTGCCAGTTTAATTGATGTTTGTTGACAATCCCGCACCCGTAACCAAGAAAGACATGGATGTAGCGTTGCTCGACAATTAGCAAAGAATTCCGCTTAAGCCGGTGCTAGGGGCCGTCTTGAACTTACTATGAGGTATGAGCAAAGCTCATTGTTGAAGGCCTCATGGTGACTTCAAGATGAAGAACAACAATAAAACGTTGTTCCTTTGCTTGTTTTTTACCATGTATTTGTAGAGACTTTGTCTCATGTGCATTTACTCCATATCCCTTTATTCACCATATGTATGCAGTTTTTGGTTAAAGTAAGTCACATTTCATGCTAATCACAAATCTGTAGCTTTTGAAGTAGTGTTTTGTTTTACAGTAAGGGGTTAAAATTTTCATTTTGTTTGTCTCCAGTTTGTCTAAAACGCTTTAATACGTATTCGGCTCACAGGTTACACAAACTTTGCTGATATAACATCCACATTTCAAGGTCATATATGAATTATATAGGGAATCTACATCTCGACAACAAATCAGTGGAAATTCCAGAAAACTAAAAAATCCCATTTTGTACACATTTCTTGATAGTGCAACTAAATATATCTCACTAGAACAGTTAAATTCTTCTGAAAAGGTCTTTTATATGTCTGATATAGTGAAATTAAGCCAAAATTCAAATAAAAATGAATAAATTTTTTAGCATTTGTGTTTGAATATTTAGAATTTTTCCTTAAATTATACGGGAAGGTTGCTTATTTCGACATTCCCGAATCTAACAGACGATTGAAACAAAATATGTTTGACTAAATTCGTTGCTTAAACATCATATAGCATTATTAAATAGGCAAATAGAAGATCTATATTCAGATTTTCACCATTATTTCTTTTGAAATTAAAAAAAAATGAAAATATTGAAAGTCCCATTTTTCAAAAAAAAAAAAAAACATCATACAAAAATAAGAATCTTTGGACTTTAATGGTGTTTGTTAGTGTTATTCATCAAACTTGTGTCACAACTGATATGTATGGTACGAAAAGTACAACAAACCACCAAGCTGTTTATCTACAGGAATAAAAGACAATCATTTACCATTTTTGCAGGAATGGGTACATATTAAGTTTTCCAAGACCATAAAAAAGGCAAAAATGTCCAAAGTTTTACTCATTATAAAGATAGTTAATGGAGTGTTTATTTGATACTTTTAAAGAATTAATGAACTAATAAATTGAAATAATAGTGAAAACGAAAATATCCGAATTTCAAGTTTTTTTTTTCAAAAAATATGACCCCATTCTGTCTTTGCATGCAGGTTAGCATGTTTTATTTTGAATAGGGGACATAGGTGGACTGACAAAAATGCTCTACATGGGAAAGGGGATGCACGGTAAGTTATTTAAACCCATGGCCTAGTACTCTATAACCACAATCTTGAAAAGGATAGAATAGGACAGAACGTAAGTTTGTTAAACGAGTGTCTTTTTAAAGTTCGTTATATTTTGTTAAGTGTTATAGGTCACTCATTGTTTTGTCTTTACTAGCGAATGGAATAAAATACAGATTAAATCATTATTAAGCAGCACTGTATATATTTACAATCCTTTTCATTTCAATAACAGTTTAGTGGTTTATGCTCTTGCTTAAAGAAAGACAAAGAAGAAATTATTTCATTGGGAGTGTGTCTGCAGCAATACATGATTCCGAATACCGATTATGTATTCCTTCTTAAAGGTATGTATAGTACCTTACACTCATTTCTTTCAGAATTCAACTCAACCAATATTTCTCTAAGGAAGTTAGTTTTCGAAGTGAAAAAGAGAAAGAAACTCAATTAAGAAGTTAATTAAAACCTCATTCTCTCATGATGTGGAAGCAATATCTATTTCTTAGTTACATGATTAGATAATTTTCGTATCAATAATTTCTCGTAACTTATCACTTAGTTATAACTTTCATGCTATCATTATCCCAGCACTTTCTGAAAGAAGTTCGGGATATTGTTTTCGCCTCCGACTGTCCGTCCGTCCGTCTGTCCGTCTGTCCGAACAATGTGTGAAATTCTTCTACATTTTTGAAATTGTTGCACATATGCTGCAGATGCACAACAAGCTTTCGGATTTTTTATATTGGTGTTGATACAAACAAGAGGCCCTAAGATGTCGATTTTGACACATGTGCATGTGACGCGAACTCCTCCTACAGTTTTGGATTTCGGGATTAAATTTTGTTGTAGAATTTTTTATAAAGTCTGTAGATGCGCAATAAGCTTTCTTATTTTTGATCTTTAACTTGGTACAAACAAGAAGCCTCAAGATGTCATTTTGACAAAGGCCTCAAGAGGAGAATTTTAACACATTTGTCATGTGACGCAAACTCCTCCTACATTTTTGGATTTAGGTATTAAATCTTTATGCAGAATTGTTGCATACAGTCTGCAGATTTGAAATAAGCTTTCGTTATTTTGATTTCGGATCAAACTTTGGTAAATTTCCTGAAAATATCAAAGACACATTTGTATTTGAAATTTTGGCATATAAACTTATATTATTATATTATATTATTTAAACGATATTCTGAAAACTAAAACTTTAAAAGGTGGTTCAAAATTTGGTAATTTTCCTGAAAGTCTCAAAGACCACTTTTTTGGAATTCTACCCAGCAACCATACTGAAATTGTTTGTGTAGTTTAGGACAAGCATTTTCATCAATAGGATTTCAAAAATATTTGATTCCAATTTTGGTAAATTTCCTGAAAGTCTTAAAGGCCACTTATTTTTTAGAATTCTACTTAGCAACCGTACTTTAATTATTTGTGTAATTTAGGACAATTATTTTCAGCAATAGGATTTCAAAAATATTTGATTCGAATTTTGGTAAATTTCCTAAATGTCTCAAAGACCACTTATTTGGGGGGTTGGGGGGGGGGATTTCTACCTAGCAACCGTACTTAAATTGTTTATGTAGTTTATTACAAACATTTTCATCAATAGGATTTTAAAAATTTTTTATTCCAATTTTGGTAAATTTCCTGAAAGTCTGAAAGACCATTTAGTTTTTGGATTTCTACCTAGCAACCGTACTCAATTATTTTTGTGTAGTTTAGGACAACACTTTCATCAAGAGGATTTCAAAAATATCTGATTCTTATAATGGTCTCAAAGACCACTTATATCTTGGAATTCAACCTAGTGACGGTACTAAAATTGTATATGTAGTTTAGGACAAACATTTTTATCAATAGGGTTTCAAAAATGTTTAATTCAAATTTTGGTAAATTTCCTGAAATTCTCAAAAACCAGTCATTTTTTAATTCTGCCTAAAAACTATATATCCTAGAATTCTTTCAGTATAAAGAAAGACTATCGATAGTTTAATTTAAAAAATATTGAGAAAAATTATGCCCAGGGTGTATAACAACTGTTTTCAGTGTCAAACAGGGAGTGTGGGGATAGCTGTCGTTTCCAACAACCTCTAGTGTGATTTACATTTCATATCACACGATAATCTTAGCTGTGATTTACTGGTTGCTCGTGAACTCAAGCATTTAAGTTATTTTGTAATTTTTATTTCCGTTTTCATTCATTATGTCGTCTGCATTTTTTTATTCTATGGGAAAGAAAAAAAATGAAAAATGGACTTGTGTGTACACGTCTGCTTGACGGAACAATCAGCATTGTCATTGTCAAAATCTTTGTCATTGATATTTCAATCGGTTTTGTATTTCTATTCTTCAATACTGTACAAATATTTTTTTTTAAAATTCAAAGCAGCTGTCTGAGTTATGTGTATCCCGCTACAGAAAATCAGTAACCACAAATACAGCAAAATTAACATCTGCATATAAGTACAAATAATTCGTTAACATCTTTACTTATCTGATTAGCAATGGTGAAGTTTATTAATGTTTATCTGTAATCACAATTCAACCGACTTTACTGAAAAAAAATACCAAGATTTAACACAAGCTCGGCACCGTACTTGTTAGTGATTAATTTGCTGTCTACACTAGGAAATTACGCAATAGAATCCTAAATTCTACAATACTTATCGTTGTTTATTCCTTTTTTGCATAGGATAATATTGAGTTTGTTACTGACTGACTAACACCGACTGTGACAAAACTGGACTTTTCACTGGCAGTGTGACGGGTGCCATGCGTGGAGCAGATCATGCTTACCCTTCCGGAACACCTGTTGATACCTCAGATTTTAAAGGGGTTCACACTGCTAGTGCTTTAGTTTTGTGACGTTTTTGTTCTTTTTTGTTTATTTGTTTTGTCTTTGTCATATTGTCTCAATTCGTGTTGCTGTGAATTGCCGTGATTTTGGATTTATGATTTTAGAATTTCCCCTTTCTTCGTTCTTGCTTCGATATTCGTTTGCCGATGTATTGATTGTTAAAGTTATCATTCAGGTTAAGCTTTGTGTATAATAATTAATATTCATTATTTCTCACAAAATCAACCTACTTAATTCTCAAAAGTTAACACAATTGGGAAAACACATCAGAAGAGTTTACAAATAGAGTTTATCATACTACGACTTATGACACTTGAATATCAGGTGTAAACGGCTCTCGTTTTTTTGATGACTAAACAAAAATAAACTCGATAAAGCTCGCTAATCGTAATTGTGTAATTAAATAACTCAAGTTCATAACAAGCAATATACAAGTCTCATTCATCATTAACACATAATTACAATAACGCAACTTATTCAAATTGACTTTTCCAGTATTAATGTTGTGAGGAAACTGTAGTGTGGAGAAAAAGATTGGGTAAAAAAATACAACATAACAACGATATTTTTGTACAGTGTTTGATTCTATAACATTCTTGTGATTTTAGATTAACAATATAAACAAGTCATCTGCTTACAAATTTTGAAAAAAAAAAACGTAAAAAAAATTATGTACATGCATTTTGGTCCGTTAGGCATATCATTTAGAATAACATTTAAGTAGAATTTGCATTTTGTCTATTCAATTATCTTACTATGAAAACAACTGAAAACAAAACATTATGTATTTATTATACAATATAAAACTTTTGATTTCATGGTTGAAGGATAAGTATATACATGTATATAATTAATCTAGCTTTATGACTTTGTTCCAAATCGCTCTATATGTAATTTATAAATTAACAATAATAGCAGAAAATAAAATCAATAAAAATGAATTGTTAAAATGATAACTTTTGAACAAGGTTTTGCTCCAAAATTAAATTATCTTTTCGGGACTGAGTTATAATGGTTATATTACTTGAGATAAAGGATATAAATGTTTTATTTAAGGGTTTGTTTATTTAAGAAAATATCTAGATGAATCATGAGAGGTGGATTTCTTTGGAGACTGTTATTGTATTTTGTCTGCAAATCATGAGATACAATAATGTTTAAATTATTACCAGTGGTTATTAAAATGAAGCATAATCTTTATTGTTGAGATGAATGCTTGAATCTATCTACTACAGCTATGATCTGTATTTTCAATTACAAAACTGTCATTTTTGCAGTAATGTCCAACACATATAATGTCAGTAACAACTGTGTGCCTGTAGAGTGTAGTAAAGATGCTGCAAGCATGATATCGGATATGGAAAACAGCAGAAAAGCAATTTGTGGTTTGTAAATATAATCGTCTTTATTTTATTTTTAATTCATACAACATTTATTTTATCAGAACTGTAACGTGTACCGAGCGGCTATGTTCCAGACCATACGCGTATTTGTAACATATGAGTATTTTCTCGAATTACCCATACGTACGTAGCTCGGTCGGTCCAAATACGCGTATGGTCTGGAACAGCCATTTTATATAAATCGAAATAGTAGATTCATATCTGGTATGCCAGAGTCTTTGAGATTGAAATCAACTAGAAATAACTATAGACTAAATAACTAAAGTATGTTCAGGGGCTCTTTGCTTAACACATTTAACTATAACAATGTACAACGTAAATGAAATAAAAGGGACAACAGGAAACACCTACAACGGCTGAAAATTATAATTACATGAAAAACAACGTAAATCCACTACCAAATGATCACTATGCTATGACAAAAATCAAAACGCTAAATATGCTCCAAAACTTTACAACAATGCACTGAAACCTACAAATTACAACTGAAAAAGGTCATACACAAGCTATCTGATTTGTAAAGACATATGTGTATATGCTAATTGTTATTGCTTCTCAATCAAACAAATACTATGCTAAAACATCAAGACCTATAAACTGTTCAAACAACAAATGCTTATAAACAACCACTGCAACTAATGCTAGTAAACCACTGTAGCAACTAACACTTATAGACCATATATAGGAGTTACTTGTTTTAGCTGCAAACAGGCAAAATGACATACAGCTTTAAACACTGTAACCCTATAAACCTTGTCTGCTTACGTCTTTACAACAGTCTTCTCGACGGCCACATAGACAATGACACCGATCACACATCTGGTCCCCTTTTATACTACCGATCAACCAATCAAATTGAAAGGATTGTCCGAATCTTGTAAACGCTTGATTGAACCCAAATACCAAAGAGTTCGTTAAATTGTTGTTACCTTGTGAATAATTTAATATGAAATTGACATCGTTATATTATAACATTGAAAACGTTATCTTAAGGTATTATCGGACAATGTTGAAACAATTATCGATTTTTTTTCTTGGGCATTTGATTAAAACTACATGATTCAATAGGCAATGAAATCACATTTCGTTACAGAACTACAAATAAAATGATATGTCTAAGGTAGTTCGAACCTAATAAAAATATCAAACAGAATTTTTTTTTTATTTTAAGATACTTTGTAGGCTTCGTCTATTGTTTCTAAAGATAGAATAAAAATGATATGTCATCGATCATCTTTTCCTGTTATGAAGCTTTGAAAATCGGGCCAAATTCTATATAATTTTAGTGATATTTACAACGAATATATAGGGAACTATGAGAACATGCTTATTGCTTAGCTTTCATATGAAATAACTATCAGATAGATTTTTTTTTTCATTTTTTTTTATATTTCAGAGGTATACACTTCAGCTGTATGTTGAGCTTAAAAAATCTATATGTCACCGTTTAAGAGAGATATTTTATAATTTACGAAATAAACAATATTTACGGGAAAAGGGAGCTAATTTGCGGGAAAGTGTATGTCAATCTATTATGAAGTCACAATGAAAAGGCCAAATATAGAATATTCCGGCTTGAAAATCAAGTCAATTCCGAATCGGACTGTGTTTCGTAAATGCGCCAATCGAATGCGCCATGTATCAGCGTCGATCTACCTTAAAAAAAAACTATCAGATTTCAAAAGCATTCGATGTTGATATATTGAAAAAAAAGAATATATTAATTATTCAAAATTAAGCTTTCAACTGGTACACGTCTGGTAAAAACAAAACATTTAAACCAATATGAGAGATGTTAGAAGCTTTAAATAAAAAATACAAAAACAGTAGATATTAAGTTTTTTAATATGCACTCATATGCACAATAATAATGTATCTCAAAATTTGAAGGTCTTAACAATGCAGTTTCATAAAACAAATATTGATAGAAGAAAGCACAATTGTTAAACTGGAAATTCGATGTAAACACACTATTAATTTTTGAGGTATTCCGCAAAAAATGTGACTAAAATACGGGATACCCGATAATGTTTTTTTTTTTTGGCAACAAGCGATAAAATTTCTTCAGAATATAGTATTTCTATGTGGAGAAATAAATACATACACGCTGGCAAGACATGTAGGAGGGTTGTCCCTAAAGCTATAGGACGGTCTGCGTAAAAATTGATATATATGTCAGAATACAATGAAACAAGGCTACGAATACTTAACATTTTTTGACGAGTCAGTCTCCAAAATTTCATCAGATTATAAGGTTTTCCAATTATATTTCCAACATTTTAAAATACTATAACAACTTTCAAGCGGAGCTTCGACACACGTTACATATCGTCAACATTAATTTTCTTATTATAGTTTTCATTCAACTTAACACATTTTTTGCATCTTTTTAACCAGTCATCGAATATTTTCTCATATTGTTCACTTTTCATATGTAAACTTATGTTCATCATTGCAAACCCCCAAGACCGGGTAAGTCGTCAAACGTCTGTCCGTGGAGAAATGATTTGATACATGGATATACGCAAACGTCCATTGGTGCTAGGTCTGGACTATACGAAGGGTGTTTGAAACACTAAAATCAAAGTAATTGATCTCAACTTAAATTTTGTGCGTTGTATGCACAGGGGCATTGTCCTGATGTAGGATTGCATAGCTCAAATTAGCAGCCAAATAAGGTCGTTTCTTTCTGTGGGTCTTTTTTTCTGATGTTCACGCAAACTTTATAACAGCTGTCTGCTCCACATTTGCCAAAAAAAAACGTATCATATTTCAGAAATGTGTTTCCCGTCTCATAGTCTTCGAAGCCGGACATGTCTGCCATATCAAGACTTAATTTTTTGAAATTTGACATGTGTAAAGTCATTACTTTTATCTAAGTCAGAGTATAATTATCGGAAATTTTTTTGTGGGATTTTTTTTTCTTTTTTGAGAAAACATGAGAAATTTAACAACGGCATTTTGCGCGTTACAAGGTATTTTTTTCAAGCTCCGGGTCCCAATCTCCGTTTCAAATATGAAGTCATTATTTCCATATCAAATGAAAAATTTCGGGGTAACATATATATATTATGAAGATTGTTGTTGCAGTCACAAATACCAGAAAAGAACAGACCTGAGACGTTGTTTTTTTATTAGTACTTGTCCTAAAACTTTTGGGACAACCCTCGTAGATCAGTCAATTTTCACAACACATATTACTGTTTGCATCTCTTTTTTACCTATGTTACAGCAGTCATGTAGTTACATCTTTTTGTAGGGAAACTTTCGTTAATCAAAATGAAAGACAAGTATATTTGTACGAACGAAAGTTATGTTGATGGATTGAATAGTAAATCACAGGACAGCTACTTCAAAACTGGTACATTCAGAATAGAAGAGATTGTCTCTTTGCAGGGAGGTTAGTATGAGAACTGTTAGCTTCCATGTCAAAAATTTCGGTGTCATTTCAAATTTTTAATAGATAAGTAACAAATCAACAAAACTTAAGAAAAATAGAATTCAACACACCATATCAGTGCAGTTCACGACAAAAATTAAAGAGAGATTTGAAAGTACATTCGAGAATTGAGTTGTACATATCACAAAGCACTGATTTGGATATATTTTGGTTTTTCACACAGTTAACCAAATTTACATAACGACATGATAATCAATTGATACATTTTCCCAAACGCTCCCAGAATGAAACCAAAGTTTTAACAAAATGGAAAGCAGTCATAATCTAAGAATTGGCAAAAAATACCTTAAAAGGTTTTAACGAAGCTTTAAACATCCCTAGGACCACCTTAATTACGTAAAAAGAATGCGAAAGAACATTCTCCACTTATTTTTTTATCCTGATTTCCGAAAGATAAGTGGTCTTTGAGATTTTCAGGAAATATACCAAGACTGCAATCAAATATTTTTGAAATCCAATTGATGAAAGTGTTTGTCCTAAATTGAAGGAGCTATTTAAGCATGGTTGCTAGGTAGAATTCCAAAAAATAAGTGTTCTTTGAGACTTTCAGAAGATTTACCAAGGTTGGAATCGCATTTTAGAATTCTAATTATTCAAAATCTCATTTTCTATGCTAAATATGAAAAAGAAAGGAAATGGGGTAAATGTCAAGGAGACAACATCCCATATCCAGGTTAGAACGACCCAAAACAAAACATCTAGGGGTCACCATATGGTCTTCAACACAGGGAGGAACCTCGAACCATATAGTAAGCCCTAAATGTCCCCGAAAGGTAAAAAAGTGAATAAATCAATGGAAACAAACCACATCCAATAACCCAAATATCAAGAAACTAAAATTTTATAAGAAAAAAAGGACAAGCCAATGACCAACATATTCCTGACTTGGGACAGGCGCAAAAATTGCAGTGGGGTTAAACTCGTTTTCTTGGATCCAAACTCTCCTCCTCTGTGTGGTGAATGGCTAAAAATAAATACACAAAAAGACTCACAGTAAAAATCAAACTAGAAAAAAGTCCAACTTATCAAGAAGAGTACCCTTACAATGAAGTACATAAAACATGAAGACAATACACACAGGTACTGTCCGGACAAATGCTCGCAGTTACTGACAGCTAGCTAAGAACATAATTTCTCTTGACTATGATATCAAGCCTTCTTACATATGGAATTTCAATTGAAATACTTCTAAATAGATTTGGTATAACAACATCATCAATTATGAAAGAAGAACACGATATTGTGCAATGCCAAATACTGCCAATATGAAAAATTATTTAAATTTAATTATGGTGTAAAGCATTTAGGAGATGATTAATATTTTTGCCAACAAAAACAAGAAGTAAAGATTTAACAACAATGCTGCTTTTATATCCTTTATGAATAAGTTTGTTCAATGGATAAATAAGTTTGGAAGGACAATTTTTGAATTTATGCACTTTGTAAGTGAATTTTTTTATAAATTTATGATATCTAAACCCTTTATGCAGAAGTTTTTTCAGTGAGACAAAGATTTCGGTCGTTGAAGTCAGACACATTACTACATACTCGTGCATATCGAACAAGTTGTGAAATGAAAAACATAATTATATGATCAAATTTAAAAAAATATTAGTCTTTGAAATTTTCAGGAAATTTACCAAAGTTTGAACCGGAATCATAATTCCCAAAGCTTATTGCAAATCTACAGACTATATGCAACAATTCTTCATGAAGATTTTATCCCTAAATCCAAATATGTAGGAAGAGTTTGTGTCACATGCCACATGTGTCAAAATCCACAACTTTGGACCTTTGTCAATATCTACATCTTGGGGCCTCTTGTTTGCAAAAGATAAGGATAAAAAATCCGACGGTTTATTGCGCATCTACAGACTATATGCAACAATTCTACAACAAAATTAAATCCCTAAATTTATAAATGTAGGAGGAGCTTGTTTCACATGCTGCATGTGTTAAAATTGACATCTTTGGGCCTCTTGTTGGCACCAAGAGCAATATAAAAAAATCCGAAAGCTTATTGCGCAACTACAGTCTATATGCAACAATTCTACAACAGAATTAAATCTTTAAATCCAAAAATGTAGGAGGAGTTTGAGTCAAAAGAAAAGTGTGACGGACGGACGGACGGACAGACAGACGGAGGGTATAACAATATCCCCGAACTTTATTCCAGAGTGCAGGGATAAAAAATGTTCGTTTTGGGTTTAGTCTTTTGTTTTTTTAGAAGACCACTGAAATGTTGAACTGTCACTTGCAAACTTTGTATGGAAAATTTGCTCTTTATTTTTCTTAGATATGGTGAACTTGTTCATGAGATAATATCTCATGTGTACACTTTGTTCAATTACTATTATCTAAATTGATGTAAATTCCAAACCCGAAGGATTAATTCCCTCCGTCGTAGTTTTGTCCTTAGCTATATTTGATGTCACTGATTATTCGGATTTCGTTTGGTTTTATACATTTTAAGCATTTTTTGAACTTATGGATTTCCTTGATTTGGGTTCTAGTGCTGCTGACGAGGAATAAATTTCCGAAATGGCCATACAGCTCATTAAAATTATTGCAGTTATAGTTAACATATGTGTTATGGTCTCATGTTCATTTACTCCATATCCTTTAGTAAAATATTACATTTAACATGTTAAAACTGTGTACCACAGTAATTACCACAGTTCTCCCAAACAGTAAGAATTATACATAATTGAAGAATGTGAAACTTCCAGGCGTTTCTCTTCCCTACGCTGGTTTCTAGATTTCATCCAGATTCATGATGATGATGGCTGTTTAATTTGAAATTTGCAATGATTTAACATGATTTCTGGGTTTGTACATTCTGCCAATGATAAATTGACCTCATACATGCGTGGGCCATGTAAAGAAAACAACGCTCAGTATTATGTTATATTGATGCTTCCCCCCACCGACAATTTTTTCGTACCTCAAAAATAGTCGGTGGTGGGAAGCATCAATATAACATAATACTATTGTGTTTAAAAAATCCTTCAGGAGAAAATAGTTACACAGAAAAAGTGATAAAAAAATTTTGACCCCCCCCCTCTCCCAATAAAAAAATTCCGGAAGTTCAGCGAATCTAAAACTGAGTCACCTGTAATTCTTGTTCATAAAAAGAAACTATTATTTCTTCACCTTTTAAATCTTTTATTTTATAAGTAATAGGGTTTGTATTTAAAACTTTTTCAATTACAAATATTTCTTTTGTCCATCGAGTTGTATAACCCTTTTCAAATTTACCCTTCTTCTTTGTTATTCTCACACGATCACCTACTTTAAATTTAGGTTTTCTAATTTTTTCTTCTTTTTCTGGATATAAATTTTTATAAACTCTTGATTGATTTTTTAATTTACTTGCTTCAACTGGTGTCATTTTAATTGAAAAATGAACTGTATTATTATAATTTTTAACTAATTTATCCAATACGTCATAATATTTAAATGTTCCAGAGGCTGTAAAATATCTAAACATATGTTGTTTCATCGTTCCTGTCCATCTTTCTACTACACTGCTTTTTTCTTCATTTTCAGTTGAATATAATTTTATATCATTATTTTTTAACAATTCTTTTACTTGCCGATTATAGAATTCAGAGCCTTTATCTGACCAAATGTACATTGGTTTTCTTTCTTTAAATAATGTTTTAAATGCTTCACTTACCGTTATTCCCGTTTTATTTTTCAATGGAATTAACCAACCATATTTACTAAATACATCTATAACCGCCAATAAGTATTTATAATGTTTATTTTGTTTTGAGTATTTTTGCATATCTACCAAATCAACTGCCCATGTTTGATCAATAGAATGAACATAAACACGTCTTTTGGGAAAAACACTTACAACCCTGCGATGTAATTCATCTGCTAATCTATTTGTTAGATTTGTTAGCGCCATTTTAAATAAATAAAAATTCTTTTTTAAAAATGACAGAAGGAAAAATCTGTACGAAATGTAAAGAATACAAGTTACTAAACGAATATTATAAAGCAAAGGATAAACCAATGGGAGTTAAAAGTGCATGTAAACAATGTCTTAAACTTATAAAACATTTACATTATATTAAACATAAAGAAAAATATAAACAATCTTATCAAGAATTTATACCTAGGAATCCTAATTATCGACGTGAATATTACTTAATTAAAAGTTATTCTTTAAAAAATGAGCCCTAAAAATAAAAATTATGTTAAAAAGCTTATAAATAAAAGTGGTGTTAATATAGATAATTATTTTAAAGAGATTAAATCAGATGTTAAAAGATTAGTTTTATCATTTCCTAATGTTAAATTTAATCTTATTATAAAAACTATCTATTCAAAACCTATAGCTATATACGCTGAAAAAAATAGAAAGACATTATAATAGTGGATTCATAAGACTTAACGCACAAAAAGAATTTAATAAAATATATAATTCTATTATAAAAAATTATAAAGCATGGGAAGAAGAACATCAGGGAAAAGAATCTGGATTAATATTTTATGAAATAGAAAACACAGAAGTAAAAGTTGTTAGAGTAAAAAGTTTAAATGGATCTTCTTATTTTGATTTAGGAATAAAATTTAAAAGTTTATTAAATATACAAAATAATGATAACTATTGTTTTGCTTATAGTGTAATTGCAGGAATATTATATCAATTAAAAGATTATCCAACGTGGAAAGAAAAATATTTTGATACATTTAAAAAAATGAATAAAAACCCCGCAAGAGCATCAATTTATAAACCTTTTTTAGAAAGTTTAAATTTAGAAAATATTGAATTTCCAATGAGTATAAATTCAATAAAAAAGTTTGAAAAACAAAATGAAAATATAGCTATAAATGTTTTTGGAATTGAAAAAGAATTATATGATCCAGAAGATCCTAATTTTAATAAATTATCTCAAGAAAAAAATTTACGAAATATTTATACGATATATAGAAGTGAATTTGGAAATAGAGAATATGTTATAGATCTATTATATGTTAGTTTAGATGATAAAAACATTATTGTTTAATTAAAGATTTTAATGCTTATCTTAATCATAATAATCATAAAAGATATCATTGTAGAAATTGTATTACTGCTTCGTATACAACCGAAAATGCTCTAGAAGAACATATAAAAGATTGTAACAAAAAAAAAACCCTTTTAAATGGAATATGCCAGAAGAAGGAAGCATTTGTAAATTTAAAAATCCTCATTATAAAATAAAATTAGCTTTTGTTGCATATGCTGATTTTGAAGCAATTAATATAAGATTAAATTTTTTAGATTCTGATCAACGAAAAGAAATTAATGATTTAAGAATAAAATATAAATCTCGTAAATTTAATACAAAAATAAAAAATATGATTATTAATGTATTAATGTTAGAAAAAGGTATAACAGAAAAAAGAGCAAAAGAAATTTTTCAAAAATATATTAATAATAAAATAAATCATGTAAAAACAAAACAATATTTAAATAAAATTAAAGAAGAATGTTTTGAAGAATATGTTAATAAAAAAATTGATAAAATTGTTGATAAGTGGATTGAAGATGGAAAAAATATAGAAATAAGTGAACATGAAATAAATAAATATTGTGAAATAAAAAATCTTAAAAAGAAAAAAAAAATGATTCTAATTTAATAGAAACGTTATCCTTAAAATTAAAAAAGTAAAATAAAAAGAGAAAATATTAAATTATCTTTTAAAGAAAATACAATAAATTTACAAGCTAATAAAGTAGTTTCTTATAATTTTCAAATAGTTTCTCAACACCAAGATATTATACCAAATAAAAATATTAATTATCCTCCAAGTGAAGATGCAGAAGAACATTTTGTAAAAACATGTTTATATTATAAAGATAAAATTAAATGGGCTTATCGAAACGCAGAAAAAAAATTAAAAATAACAGAAGAAGAAAAAGAAGAAGAATATAATAAATCTAATGAATGTTATATATGTGAAAAAAAATTAAAAAGAAAAGAAAAAATAATTGAACATGATCATTTAAAACATGAAATTAGAGGAATATCATGTATTAAATGTAATAATTTAGAAGCTAGAGATTCTAAACAATTTCCAGTTTTTTCTCATAATGGAAGTGGATATGATTTTCATTTTTTAACTGAAGAATTATTAAAACAAAAAAGAGGATATGAACAATTAAAAGTATTACCAAAAGACAGTGAAAATTATATATCAATAACATTAAAGGATAAATACTTTAGTTTAGTTTTTAAAGATAGTTTTAGATTTTTACAATCTAGTTTAGAAAAATTATCAAAAACATTAGATGATAATCAATATAAAATACTTAAAAAAGAATTATTTAAACATGTTAATAATCAATTACATGAAAATTATAATAATAAATTTAGTGAAGAAATAAAATTTTTTAATGATGATTTTTTTAAAGAAATTTGTAGGAACTTTTCAATAGAAAAACTAATAAAGTTTTTTACAGAAATTTTATTTGATGATTTAAAATATCATGAATTTAATAAAGATGAAAATAAATGGTGTATTTCCATATGAATATTTTGATTCTATAGAAAAATCAAAAGAAGAAATATTCCCAGATAAAAAATAATTTTATTCTACATTGAGACAAAAAGATATATCAGAAGAAGAATATGAACATGGAAAAAAAA
>MJUU01065468.1:108419-121230 GCA_002080025.1 Modiolus philippinarum | reverse complement strand
TCATTGATTTTATTTATAGGTCAGACATTTAAAATCCCTTTTGATTAAGAAAGGTGTTCAGCCAGCCTAAACATGATTAAACATATATATTTGGGCAACAGAAAATAAATAATGAGAGTGTAAATAGTAACATTATCTGCAAGAAGAATTTAATTTACAACAATTTTCCTATTACTGAATGTACACTCAAGGTTCCTCAAAAAAGTTTGACCTTCAAGGATGAGTTTACATACCCATTCACTGTATTTGTCCTGGATATGGGCCAGTTTACCTGATGTCAATTTCACATACCCATTCATTGTATTTGTCCTGGATATGGACCAGTTTATCTGATGTAAATTTCAACAAGAAACAAGTCAAGTTCACCCAAACATGTTTTTTATATTGGGAAGGCCAATTGAGGATAAACATGCATTTTTCATAAATTAACTAGGTGTACTGTTTAAACCACTAGTACTATAATTAGATTTATCCGTCCTCTTAATCCTTGATATTTCAAAACCTAGGTAATAGTTGAGATGTACTTTACAGTAATTCCTAAAGTGAGTATATTTTTGTTCAGGTTGGCTGAACACCATGCTTCATCCAAAGTGATTTAAATGCCTGACCTATAAATAAAATCAATGACCTATTGAGGAATATTTAAATGTCTTTTGTAAACATTTTAGGCAAAGACACCAACCTATTGATCAATTCTCTCAGCAATAGGATTACTAACCACATTTATGAAATTAACAGTAAAATTATTACAATAAGAAAACATTTTACCATAAAATTATTTCTAACTTACTGGGAGAAACTATTTGTGATGCTCGTTTTAACAGTATAAAAAATATAAAAAATCGGACCAGAAATGAGCTCTAGAGAATTTTTTAAAGTGACCGTTTTTACAAGAAATGCACAGGGAAATTTCACTTTGAGAACTTTAGTATGGCCAACTACTGTAACTCTAAATGTTATTTAAACTGTGCCAACAAATTTGAACTTACTCAGTGTAACAGCGAACCTAGCCCCACTTAAACGCCTGCTGCCGGTGTACTATGTCCTAGAAAAGCCGACAGGTAATATTTATACCTGTGACCTTTTTACTGGTTTCCGAATTTATGACAAAGAACCAGTTTCTAAAGAAATAAATTTTACGAAACGTAAATTATTTATGATTGCCTGAATATTGCAAAACAATATAATCTATGTCAATACTAGCAGAAAATGAGTAAATAAACATCTTTTTTTACGGATCTTGCTATAATCAGCATAAGCGAAAAAATTATCTTAACTTTGTTTCGTTAAAATTCTTAACGACACACCACTGTCACTAGTCAGTTACTCAACACTAAGTTACCATTCGAGATACAAGTGCGGGTGTCTTCTTAGAGGTCCGCGCCACATTTCAGGTACTCAAATTCAATGAATTTACTAACAGTATATATATATATGATTCTGTACATAATTTACAGTTAAATTTCAATTAAACAAATGGCAAAAATGATCACGTTACTCAGTGGTCAGCACAGGCACTTGTTTCATAAAAAAATGTCAGTCCATGGAAGAAGAAAGGGAGGGACTGACATTTTTTTATGAAACAACATGAAAGAAAAGAGGGGGGACTGACATTTTTTTTATGAAACAAGTGCCTGTGTCCGAAAGTCATAAGTCCAACAGTCGTTAAAGCGTATTTATTTATATACAGCTGCAAAATTTTGGGGTCGCCATATGGAATGGTTGCCAGCGTCATTGGCGTCTGTGAACAGCACTACTTTGGTTTTAGTGGACGGATCTTTATCAATTTTTTATTACAGATACAAGATAATGTAAAGTCATAGAGGACTCAAATAGGTGAGAATTCTGGCAAATCAATATGCATAGCTGAAGAATGTGATCAATAAAATCAGATAAAAGAGCTTGTTGTGGCACCCACAAACTAAAGTTTTCAAAAAAGTGAAAAATATCAATCTCTGACAAAGAGTCGATAATTTTGAAAACACCATTGCACAACTATAGGTAAAAATAATCCTATAAAGCTTGGTTGCAGTCGGATCGAAGATATAAAGTAGGGCTGACATGTGAGCCTGTATAGCTCACCTGGTGTCCACTGATCAGGGACGTATATTAAAGGGAAAGTTCAGTCAAAAAATTAAATTTGAAATGTTATTCAAACATGTATTTTAAAACGTTGTTGCCTTGACCCGTTTTCAGATCTTAAGTGGTTATTCTATAATTTGTGTTTTTGTATGAAAAATTTAACAAGCAGGGGGCTGCCATATTGACTTCTTCCGGTACCTTATACAAGGCTTCCGGTACCTTATATAATATGATTTGATTGGTCAATACTCGATATCCATATACCATATAGGAAAAATAAACTACAATGTACGCTATCAATTTACGATCAAAACATGAACATCAAGTTAGGGAAAAACTATTAATTGTCCGAATTTTGAGTTTCTATTAGTAATAAAAAGAAAATATTAAAGAAACTAACCCTTTTTCAAAAGAATGTAAATTTCGTGCATACCTTTATTTTACTCCTTTCAAAAACGAATGTGCACACGTGCGGATATTTTTCACGGTTAAGAAATTGTGCACTTACACTTCGTTGTTGACAAAACTTAATCCTCTGTAACATGTTACCTTGTTAATTGTAATTGTTTATTGTCATTAATTAAAACCCCAGGTGGCCCGTGTGACACAGGTGAATTATTTGTTCAGGTGAATTTTTTGTTCAGGTGGTCACCTGTGACACGCACGCCACAGAACTTATTGCGTGTTTATTATGTATGAATATATGTTTGTAAACAAGTCAATTAATCATGTAGTCCATAGTCGGAATAATGCTTGTGATGCAGTTGCGATTTTCATTCAGAAAAAATATGTGAATCCAGATATATTGTAACTTTCAAAGCATATTTGTTTCCATTAAAAATTTATAAATATTTCATTTTCAAGTATAATTCATAACGATGTGTGAAATTACAGAATACAGAATTTCCACAAGTTTTGTTTTGCAACAAAAAGAGGGGCTTATGCCCCGCACCCCCCCCTATATGGGCTGCATATAGACGCTTTCAGAAATTGGTGATTACCCAGTTATCGAACTTGACCGCCAGGTGCCGCATGGTCATCCGCCATTAAGAGGGTGTAGCTAGACGGTTTTTACTGTGGCAACGTATGGTCATTTGACGTGATTACATTAATAAAAAATAGAATTTTAACAATTTTATTTTAAACAGGTATCCACGTGCACTCTGAAAGAATATACCTGTTAAAATTAAATTTTTATAAACTAATAAATTATGAAATGCAGTTAATATGAAAATTAAGGTAAAATTTTTTACCAAAAATGTTTTGTGTATTGTAGAATATTACATAATTCAGCAATTCATGCTTCAATCCAGGTGATAAAAAATAGTTTTGTCCAGGTAGATTATTACACCTGGGGGCTTGACATGTGTCCTTAATATACAGATCAATGTAATTGTTTAAACCGGTTTGATTAATTTTATGACCCTTTGATTGTTTTTTCAAAGAGATGAAGGTGATGGATTTTGAAATAAATTTTTTATTAACCACGTGTTTTGAAATTAAATTTCACAAAAAAAAATATTTCTACTGTACACATATTTTGTTCTCAGAAATAGAATAAAGTACTATCTCGGCATAAAACCACTTTTTAGTTGGACTGCTCCTTTCTAGCACAAAAATTATGACTATCTCTTCTTGGTGGGAGGATGGTAAATCAGCGCTAGCGCTAGGCCAATATCAAAATTTGGTAAATACATGTACTCAATATTTTCATTGCATAAACCAATTTATCCCTAAAATAAAGTTTGAGCCCCATCTCAAAAAATATTAAAGAAACATGAGTTATAAAATAAAGGAATAAATAGTTGCGATATATTAATTACAAATATATTTGATTTATATGAAATTCGACAAGTTGAACGCTATTTGTGAGCTCAAATCTCAAATTTTGCATTTCAATCTTTATTTTTTTCATCAATTTGCGTGTTATTAGTTGTGAAATTATTTTGTTTCAACTAACTTTTTTTTAGTTTTATTCTTGCAGAATGACATCACCGTGCATTATTTAAATAAAAAAAAATGCTGTTCAATTTTATATTTGATGTCATTGTTTTGCCGAATTGCCGTTTTTTTTTGTTTTTTTTTAGTTTTTTTTTTGTTTTTTTTTTTTTTTTTTTGTTTTTTTGCTCCTACTAAAAATAATATTACCAGAGACTTTTTGAGTTAAGTACTTTTTTTTTTAACTTTATAAACTTTATAAACAGATATTTTAAAAACGTTCAACATAAATTTATTATTATTTAATTTTTAAGAGCTTGTTTATGCACATAAGTATCCTTTATAAAAACATTAATATCCAAGTTATTTTTCCAAACTTTCGGACAATCTATCAAGAATACTTCAATTTTTTTTTTTCGTGAAATATAAATAATTAATTTATTAATCTAAATTACTTGTGAATTTGATTTTCTTTTCCTTTAAAACAAAGTTCAGTTTTCTTAATTAACTTATAAAATATCGAACTTCTCTGCTTAATTAACAGTCTTTTCTAATATTTTAATATATATTAGGCGGTTTCTTTGATGTCATAATAACTGTTTTATCACTTAGATAGGTTTTGATGACTTTCACAACAGGTGTTATTGGAGTAATTAACTGTTGAATTATGACACCTGTATCATTAAACCTTATACCGATCGATCGGCAAAGGCCGAGGTGTTACGAACGTTACACCCTTCCGGTAACAAGTTCATTCGGAAGTCGGCAATGGCGACACCCACGAATTTGTGAATAAAAAGGTCTATAGGATGGATATGTGTTGATGTCCGAGGGTGTACAAATTTAGTCAATTTTTCTCGACAACATTACAACTTTGGATATTGAACTCATAATACATTTTTTTTTACTATTGACCGATTCAAACCAGTGAATATGCTCAAATATACCAGACTTCAAAACAAAACAAAAATGCTAAATGTCTAAATACAAATGTACACAACGCTTGCTGTACGGTGCGAGTTTGTCGTTCCCGACAAGAAGGCTGTTGGCCTTAACCCAAGAAGCTTCAATGTTCGACAGCAAGCATAGAGGTCTCAATGTTTGTTCTTTTTCTCTGTTTGAAAGTTAAAAATATGAAGATCTTTTTTTTTCATACAAAAGATACTGTCCTAGTCAGCGAGGTTAAAAAAAAACGGAGTTTTTATTATGCTGATGTGCGTGATTAGGATTATGTGTCTTGTGCTTTTTTACTAATATGGAACTTCTTCATATTGTCACGACTCAACATGTATTCTGATGAGACTTACGTGCTAGGCTCCTTATGCACTTAGGCATGCACGTGTCCTCATATTTCCACTAACTGCTATGTACGCAATCATATAATGGATCAAAACGTGTAATAAAAGGAAAAATTATTCAGTCTTAGAAAAAAAACGTTTACCACAAGTAATAAGTAAACAAATAACAAACCAAGAAATAGAGACATATTTGCCACACACGTGTCTTTTTTTCATTTTTAATTTTTTTTTTTCAGTTAATTTTTTTTTCAATCGCTGAACTTTTGTACAGTACACTTCATCCTTAGTCACCTGGTAACGATGTTTATTGTGGTTTGTTTATTCTCACCAAAACTTTACCTCACCTTCGCTAGGTGTGGCACACGCCTGTACACGTATTAAAGGTAATCATAAAATTTACCGCACGTGGCTTTAAGATATTTACAAGTTATAGAGGCAAAAGGTGTTATTATCATAAAACGGTGCTTTGTTTGCATTATAGTCTGAAAAGGGTGTTTTTTAACAGTAAAACCAAACTAATATGAATTTAACAACGTTAATTTATTATTCATTTATACTGTATAATTATGTATTTCACAGAAAAATAATGCGAAAATTTTGCCGATTTCCGATCAATATATCAGCTTTTTTGCGCTCAAGTCTCGGCTGTAAGCTTGAGATCCGACATCCATGTCTTGTAGTATCATATTTTCTGTTCTATCCGCTTTCAAATGCATCAAAAATACATCAAGCATTTTTTAACTAACTTGTTTCAAACCTATATTAGGCAAGAGTGTAACAGTCTATTTATTTCACGACGAATAATCTTTCCGGAATACATTATTTAAGCCGCGAGTATGTTACGGAATAAAGTACACTAGTATATCACCAACATAATAAAATGGAAGGTATGCACTAAGACTTGCTTGCACAAGTTCCCCTTACTTCTGACAGAGACATATAAAATGGTTTTATATGTCTCTGCTTCTGATAAGACTGACACATAGTCAAGAAACAGAATTTTTAACATAAATGGAATAAAAAAAAGTCAATTTATTAACCCGAATACATATATCTTTATTATCAATAAACACAATTTCAATCTGGGACTAGGTAAATGTAGATTAAATTTAAGCTTCAATGGACAGTAGATCCAAGAAAGTAGGATAAATTCCTTGTTTTGATGAACAAAATGTGTCAGTTTGTTCCTTGTATATTTTCTTAATATCCTCTTTATTCCGTATAGTTACTGAGATGAAATCTTGAATTTGAATTTTGAAATTGTACCCGGATAAAAACTTCAAGTGGGGAATTCTTTATATATTATTTTCATACCTATTTGATCACCCCAAACTGATAAAATACATAAATATTATATAGTAAGGCGTAATTTTGTAATTTGTGTAAGCCGACAGCTCTGCCCCGGGGAGAGTGCCGGACACGTGCGTATATTGAGACGACAGTGAAATATACACAGACAGAATGTTTTACGACTGTTACAATATAAAATCACCTCATGCAGGTATCACACAAATTAAAAAATATATATACATATTCACATCTCTCGGAAATTACGGTAACGGAGATGGTTTAGAAATACAATATTATAAATATTATTCTGCTTGCACGATTTAGTTATTCTTTTTTGTCTAGGGAAGAATTCCTTTGAATCCTAGATTAATTTCATAAAAATGATGAAAATAAGGAAAAAAACTAAAAGCAGATATCACGAGATTATTTTCAGTATTTTTATGTCCTTATTAATAATAAAACGATCACCTATTCAGATGCTAAAAATTAGCTAAATATTTCGTTGATTTTAAATTATCATACAGGTAGGTGATTTTAGAAAAATCAGAAAACCTGACCAGTACAACGAAACTGTAATTCGAGAGTGTAATTATAAATTCCGCATGGTAACACAATGTTATTTTTATAATAATTGTACGTGTCACTTTTCCGCAGTATACATGTACAGCGGTAATTAGATGTTGTGATATCGATTGTGTCGCCACCTATGTATACATGGCGGACCCCCAGTAGTAATTTCTTGACATTTCTAAGTTCGTTTTTTGACTTTATAGATAAAGATATATTTTTTTTGTCGATGTATCATCGATGTTTGACATGTAAATAACAGAATATCAAATTTTGATTTTTGACTGAACTTCCCCTTTAAGAAGGATAAGCATCTCATGATAATTTTGAAATATATTGCAAAGCGTGAGATTTTGTCACATTGGGACCCTCTCTTTAAAGCCTTAAAACAACTGAAATATAATAATGATGGTCACAAAAATTGTTCTACAATTACTGTAGATGTTAAACTTTGGGAAAATATTAAATTTGTGAAATTCTGTGCGTTACTTTTAAAGCCTTTAGTTCCAAATCGTGGTACATTTTTACCGATGAAAACCAGAAGTGGAAGAAATTCAGCAAAAATGTTTTGATTACAAATTTCAATCATGTGTATTGAAGAAATACTCGCTGAAATGTAACGAAATTTACTATACGGATGTAAAAATCATTCATCTTTTAGAAAATAATAATTTTATTAAAATCCATAAACATCTGTATAAGTAGATAGCTCAAAAGTGAATGCACACCAAACGCCTCGCTATAAATTTTAAATTACAACATGGACACGAGTTTCCTATCCTTCTAAATATACATCCTTGCACTGATGGAATAAGATTTCACACAGGGTTTGATGATTAATCTTAAGTGAAAGTCATTTGGTAGTAAAGTCAATCATCTGGTAGATTACTGTCATGTTAAAATGCCTAGTTAATATCAACTTGATATATGAAACGTTTTTCAAGATATAGCAATTTTCAACATTTTCCTTTAGGGTCTAATGTTAAACTATGATCTGCAGTTGCAACCATCTTATTTATTCAATGACCATCATGTAACCATACCTAGTTAATACATGTATCAACTTGATGTATGAAAGAGTTTTCAAGTAACAATTGCAACATTGTCCTATGTTAAACTATTCCCCGGTGGCATCCACTTTGTATTTGTATTTGTGCAGATATGCAAAACTTGGCAGATGATCATCATGTTACAATGCCTAGTTAATATCAACTTGATATATGAAATGATTTTCAAGAAGTAACATTTTACAACATTTCAAATACGCTAAACTATGTTCCTAGGTGACGGCCATCTTGCATGAGATAGGAACCTGTTGAAAATATGTTAGAATTGTATTTCTTGATAAGCTGAACACTTTTACTATTCAAACTCAATTACCTCCATCTCAAATCATTTTGAAATATAAGAAAAAATGTTTATAATTACGAAAATTTGACAAAGAAGGCAATAACTCCTACATGGACATTTTAATTTCCAGAATTGAATATCTCGGTATGCTGGACATGTTTGCAGTTTAAAGTTGACTTGTATCTTTTATAGTTTTTATAATAAAAAAATAAGAATCTTGCAATTCTGATTAATTACCCTATGTCAGATTTTTTTTATATCTGATACAGTTTCTGAGTTATTTGCAAAAAACAAAAACAAAACAACAATTTACCTCTATGTTCTATTTTTAGTAACAACAGCCATTTTATTTGGTCTACGGACTTAGAAATAAGAAACTTGAAAGTGCATACCCTGGTGATGGTTCAGACCAAGTTTTCTTACAATTGGCCAAAATTTTTCAGGAGAAGATTTTTGAAATTGTTAGCTCACATGACTTTTTAGGTCACAGATGAGCTAAAAAGTGGCTTTTACAAAGTTTTATAACAGACAGACGGATGATTGACAAAATTTAATGAATTACTGTGGAAGTACTGTTATTTGTGGACATCAATTTTCGTGGTTTTCATAAATATCATTATTTCATGGGTACTTAAATTTGTGGTTTCGAATTCTGTGCATTAAAACTCTATGGAAAAATGCATTTCCTTTGGAATTGAATTTCATGATTTCAGTGAACCAAGAAATGCACGAAAATTGGTACCTTACAAACAAAAATACTTTCACAGTAATCAGCAATATCATTAATATATATAAAAAAAACTGCAATAGTCCTACGACCAACACTTTAGATACTCCCCTTTATTTTGCAAATATCAGAAGAACAATTTTCCATAAGGTTTATGTTCCTCGGCAAGCGGCCATCTTGGATTTATTATACCCCCGCAAACAAAGTTTGGGGGTATATAGGAATCACCCTGTCTGTCTGTCTGTCTGTCTGTTTGTCCGTCTGTCCACACTTCTTGTATTAGCGCAACTCCTCTTAAACCACTTGAAGGATTTTGATGAAACTTTACACAAAGGAAGGACACTGTATGGAGATGTGCATGGAGGAATATAATTATTGTCCGAAACCAGGAAGGGGAGATAATTCAACTTTTACTTTTCGTTGATTCCCTATGTATTGGTTACCTCGTAAGCACAACTCCTCTTAAACCACTTGAGGGATTTTGATGAAACTTTAGACAAAGGAAGAACAAAATTTGGGGGGGTATATAGGAATCACCCTGTCTTTTTGTCTGTCTGTCTATCCGTCTGTCTGTCCACACTTCTTGTAAGCGCAACTCCTCTTAAACCACTTGAAGGATTTTGATTAAACTTTACACAAAGGAAGGACACTATATGGAGATGTGCATGAAGGAATATAATTTTTGTGGGAAACCAGAAAGGGGAGATAATTTGACTTTGACTTTTCGTTGATTCCATATGTATGGGTTACCTCGTAAGCACAACTCCTCTTAAACCACTTGAGGGTTTTTGATGGAATTTTAGACAGAGGAAGAACGCTATATGTTGTTGTGCATGAAGGAATATGATTATTGTCTAAAATCAGGGAGGGGGGATAATTTAACTTTGAATTTTCATTGATTCCATATGTATGGGTTACCTCGTAAGCACAACTCTTCTTAAACCAGTTGAAGGATTTAAATGAAACTTTAGACAAAAAAAGGACAGTATATGAAGATGTGCATGAAGGAATGTAATTATTGTACAAAACCAGGAAGGGGAGATAATTTGACTGACTTTAGTTGATTCCTTCTGCAATGATTTCTTTTTTTCAAAGAAATAATTTAAAGCAAAGATATTGTGAAATCAAATTGTTGGAGAGACACATTTTTTCATTGTAATCCTCTTGAAAAGTTGTTTTGAAAGTGTTGTATTATGAAATTTCTCTAATGCTTATGATTTTTGTGTAAAATGTCAAATAGGCTAAAAAAGTGTGAATTTTATATTTGTCTGATTTTGACAGAGTATTTTCATTGGAACCCTTGTGAAAAGTTCTTTCTTGAAGTTTATATCATTACGTCCATACTTATTGTGTCCACACTTGTACTGTGTCCACACCTGTATTGTGTCCCAACCAACCTAAATTTGCTCTTACCATATCGATTCAGGGTTCAATGAGCGTGGGGTATATTTGGTTGCCATTCGGCGACAGCTCTTGTTTTATTTGGAACCCCTTTCACGAGACAAGAGGAAAGTGAATACTATCCTAAACTATCATTATACCCCCCACAAACAAAGTTTGTGGTGGTATATAGGAATCACCTTATTTGTCTGTCCTTCTCCACACTTGTCCGTTTGTCCAAACTTCTCATAAGCGCAACTCCTCTTAAACCACTTGAAGGATTTTGATGAAACTTTATACAAAGGAAGGACACTATATGGAAATGTGCATGATGGAATATAATTATTGTCCGTAGCCAGGAAGGAGAGATAATTCGACTTTGACTTTTCATTGATTCCAAATGTATGGGTTACCTCATAAGCACAACTCCTTTTAAACCACTGGAAGGCTTTTAATGAAACTTTAGATAAAGGAAGGACACTATATGGAGATGTGCATGAAGGAATGTAATTATTGTACAAAACCAGGAAGGGGAGATAATTTGACTTTAACTTTTGTTGATTCCTTCTGCAATGAACTTTTTTTTTCAAAGAAATGCGTAGATACAGTGGAACCTTCTCAAACCGGCTTCTGTTCGTATCAAGGAAATTGGCCGGTTTTAAGAGATTCTGGTTTTCAGAGGTTCTGAAATCGGTCTTTTTAATCCGAACACTTATACAGCATATGATCTTTAAAATCAGTGTAGGCTGTGAGTTAATTATTACAGTATGTTTTTCCTGCATTCTTGCTTTTCAAATGCAGTTATTGATCAATGAGGATGGCAAGAGAAATGTGTCTTGTTGAATAGATTTGGTCGATTTTATTGTCCGCCAAAAAATGTGTCTGATTTTCAGAGTTGAATTTAAGAAGAAAATATATGTTTGGGACCAATCTATATGGCCAGAATTCGGAATTCAGAGGCGCCGGTTTTCAGAGGAAATTTTATAGGTAAAAATTCCTGACCGAAACATATCGTTCGTTTTATAGAGGGATCCGGTATTTAGAGGGACTGGTTTTTGGGAGTTCCACTGTATTGTGAAATCAAACTGTTGGAGAGACACACTTTTTGCCTCATCTGGCTATAGCCAGGGTGAGCTTTTGTCATCACTTTTGGTCCATCGTCCGCCCATCGTCTGTTTGCGTCTGTCGGCATAAACTTTTGATTAAAAGATCTTCTTCCCTGAAACTACTGGGCCAATTGAAACCAAACTTTGCCACAATAGTCCTTAGATGGTCCCCTGCAAAAAAGATGTTTTTCAGATCAACGCTATATCCAAGATGGCCGCCAGTGGGGATCATAGTTTTAATATTGGTCCCTATGGGAAAACACATTCAGATATCTTCTCCTCTGAAACTGCTGAGCCAATTGGAACCAAACTTGGCCACAATAGTCCATAGATGGTCCCCTGCAAAAAAAGTTGTTTTTCAAATCAATGCTATATCCAAGATGGCTGCAAGCAGGGATCATAGTTTTGACATTTAACCCTATGGGAAAACACATTCAAAGATCTTCACATCTGAAACTACTGGGCCAATTGGAACTAAACTTGGCCACAATAGTCCTTAGATGGTCCCTGCAAAAAAGCTGTTTTTCAGATCCGTGCTATATCCAATGGCTGCCAGCGGGATCATAGTTTTAACATTGGACCGTATGGGAAAAAAAAATTCAAAGATCTTCTCCTCTTAAACTTCTGGGACCAATGAAACCAAACTTGAACACACTAGTCCTTAGGTGGTCTCCTGCCAAAAATTTGTTTCTCAGATTCGCGCTATATCCAAGATGGCCACCAGCGGGGATCAAAGTTTTTATGTTGGACCCTATGGGAAAAGGCATTCAAAGATCTTCTCCTCTGAAACTACTGGCACAGTTGAAACCAAACTTGGCCACAATAGTCCTTAGATGGAACCCTGCAAAAGAGTTGTTTTTCAGATCCGATCGATATCCAAGATGGCCGCCAGCGGGGATCATAGTTTTAGCATTGGACCCTATGGAAAAACACATTCAAAGATCTCCTCTGAAACTACAGGGCCAATTGAAACCAAACTTGACCACAATAGTCCTTAGATGGTCCCTACTAAAAAGTTGTTTTTCATATCTGTGCTATATCCAAGATGGCCATAGTGGGGATCATAGTTCTAA
>MJUU01065468.1:92073-107322 GCA_002080025.1 Modiolus philippinarum | reverse complement strand
TCACAATATAAGAAATATGTTTAAACTAGATTATAAAGGGGAACCCCTGCCAAAATTTTTTTATGGAAAGGGGGACTTGGAATGTTTTGATTTCAGCAATATGCATTATCTGAATTATAAGGGGAACCCCTGCCCAAATTTTTTTTTGAATGATTGTTATGGATAGTGGGGCTTTAAATTACCGGGGAAACTGCTGAATCTACTTGCCCAATTGGAACCATACTTTGTGACAACTGTCCATAGTCAGTACCTATCGAATAATGTGTCCGGTAAGTCTGCATGTATTCCAAGATGGCTGCCAGCAGGGGACATAGTTTTACATTGGACCCTATGGGAAAAACACATTCAAAGACATTCTTCTCTGAAACTAATTGGTCAGTTGGAATCAAACTTGGTCACAATAGGCCTTTAATGGTCCTCTTAAAAAATTATGTCTGACAAGTCTGCACCTCATCAAAGATGGCCGCCAGCAGGGACCATTGTTTAAGATTGGACTCTATGGGGGAAAACTCGTTCAAAGATTTTCTCCTTGGAAACTTCTAGAAAATGAGACACTTTAACATTGGGTTAATTTGGGCTGCAGTTTATGCCAGTCATGGACCAGGTGAGCTATACAGGCTCTTAAGAGCCTCTAGTTTAGATCCGTGCTATATCCAGGATGGCCTCCAGACAGGGGATCATAGTTTTAACGTTGGACCCTATGGGAAAACAGTCATTCAAAGATTTTCTCCTCTGAAACTTCTGTGACCAATGAAACCAAACTTGACCACAATAGTCCTTAGGTGGTCCTCTGCAAAAAATTTGTTTTTCAGATCTGTGCTATATCCAAGATGGCCACCAGCAGGGGATCATGGTTTTAGCATTGGACCCTACGGGAAAACACATTTAAAGATCTTCTCCTCTGAAACTACTGGGCCAATTGAAACCAAACTTAGCCATTATAGTCCTTAGATGGTCCCCTGCAAAAAAGTTGTTTTTCATATCTGTGCTAAATACAAGATGGCCGCCAGTGGGGATCATAGTTGTAACATTGGACCCTATGGGAAAACATGTTCAAAGATCTTCTCTTCTGAAACTACTGAGCCAATTGGAAGCAAACTTGGCCACAATAGTCCTTAGATGGTCCCCTGCAAAAAATTTGTTCTTCAGATCCAGGTATATCCAGGATGGCTGCTAGCAGGGATCATAATTTTAACATTGGGAAAACATATTCAAAGATCTTCTCCTCTGAAACTGCTGAGCCATTTGGAACTAAACTTGGCCACAATAGTCCTTAGATGGTCCCCTGCAAAAAAGTTGTTTTTCAAATCCACGCCTCATCCAAGATGGCAGCCAGCAGGGATCATAGTTTTAATATTGGACTCTATGGGAAAACACATTCAAATATCTTCTTCTCTGAAACTGCTGAGCCA
Source organism: Modiolus philippinarum (assembly GCA_002080025.1). NCBI lineage: Eukaryota > Metazoa > Mollusca > Bivalvia > Mytilida > Modiolidae > Modiolus > Modiolus philippinarum. The sequence continues at coordinate 105,910 of MJUU01065468.1, read as the reverse complement.
ATAGGAACCGAACTTGTCCACAATAGTCTTTAGTTGGTCCCCTGCATAAAAGATTTTTTTCAGATCCACTCTATAATTCAAGATGGCTGCCAGCAGGGAACATAGATTTAACATTGGACCATATGGGAAAACATTCAAAGATCTTCTCTTCTGAAAGTACTTGGCCAATAATAAAAACATACTTGGTCACAATGGTCCATAGTTGTTCCTGTTTGAAAAATTTGCCCTGCATGTCTGCATCACATTCAAGATGGCCCCAGTGGGGAACATAGTTAAACTTTGAAACCTATCAGAAAGCATTCAAGGATCTTCTCTGAAAATATTTAGCCAATTGGAACCAAAAATAGACTCAATGGTCCATAGATGATCCCCTTCAAGAAAGGTGACAGTAGGTCTGCACCTGCATCCAAAATAGATGCCAGTCTCGAAAATAGTTTATCTTAAGATAATATTACATCATTGTCTATTAAATTTGAAAATGATGCCCTTAAAATATTGGAATTATTTTAACAGTATATGTCAGCCTTGGCCCAGGTGAGCGATACAGGCTCCTGAGAGCCTCTTGTTTTCATTCTTATCCTCTTGAAAATTTGTTTTCAAAGTGCTGTATTATGAAATTTCTCTAATGCTTATATTTTTTGTGTAAAAAATTAAATATAAAACTAAAAAAGGGAATTTTATATTTGTCTGATTCCGACAGAGTATTACATTGGAACCCTTGTGAAAAGTTCTTTCTTGAAGATTATATCATTGTGTCCATACTTGTATTGTGTCCACACTTGTACTGTGTTCACACCTGTATTGTGTCCACACCAACTTAAATTTGCACTTACCTTATTGATTCAGTGTTCAATTAGTAGGGGGTATATTTGGCTGCCATTAGGCGACAGCTCTTGTTGTCATCAGTCGCAACGCGACGGAGGGACATGGTAATGGTCTGCGTCCGTGCTTCCGTAAGTCCGTGTGTCACGTTTTTTGTGGGCGCAACTCCTCAGAAACCGCTGGTCAGAATTCATTCAAATTTTACAGGATTGTTAGTCACCATTAGTACTAGATCATATCGCATGGCCATTTTGATTCGTCAAATTTTGTGGGAGTTATGGGACTTTGATTATTTCCACATTGTTATACAATGGCAAATCTTGTGGACGCAACTCCTCAGAAACCGCTGGTCAGAATTCATTCAAATTTTACAGGTTTATTAGTCACCATTAATTCTAGACCATATTGCATGGCCATTTTGATTCGTCAAATTTTGTGTGAGTTATGGGACTTTGATTATTTCCACATTGTTATACAATGGCAAATCTTGTGGAGACTGCTAGTCCGAATTCATTCTAATTTTACAGGATTGTTAGTTGCCATATGTACTAGAACATATCGCATTGCCATTTTGATTTAACAAAATTTTACGGGAGTTATGGGTCTTTATCGACTTAATGCATACTACAACATAGGAAGACTTTGTGGACAGATCTCGTCATAATCCAATTAAGGGATTTTGCTGAAATTTTGCTGGGCTGTTTGCCACCTAATGCAGTTGATCATATCCTACCGACATTTTGAATAGCAAAATTTTACATGAGAAATGGGACTTTATCGACTTTACTGCAGCGGTGGGGGACATAGCTACGTGTAGCAATCTTGTTTAATTTATAATTGTGTACAATCTTGGACTATTGACCGTTGGACTAATGACTGTTGGACTAATGACCATCAGACTAATGACTGTCTGACTAATGACCATCAGACTAATTACTGTCGGACTATTGACTGTTGGACCAGTGAGATGACCCCTTAAATAAAGATATTAATATGCCATTTTGTTTCATATCAATCAGATCTACTAGATTAGATTTACTCTAGAGCTACTGAAGGTTATGGATGAATGGACAGAGATATTGGAAACGGTAGACTATTGATGCAGTTGAAGTGCATAATAACCCTGAGTTGTAGTTAGGTAGTAGATATATAGCCAGTAAAAATCGACTGAGCTAATGGAATATTTCTTTAGCTTATTGGGTAGCGAGGCTTACTACAAAGTAAAAGCTGCAGGGTTTGACCCCTGGAAGAGTAGGCACTGGTAGAAAAAAAACTGATTTTTAGCAAGGACCATGCTCATCTGTCACAATGGCACTCCAACTAAAGGACCCACTAATGGCACAGTGAATAGGACAACAAAAACTAGCCAGTTACTAAAGTTGTTGTATGTCACAGGGGGGGGGGGGGGTCACTTCCTATATAGAGGTATATACAGATGTGCTGCTGGAATGGGCTTGTTTTTGCAGTTTTCAAGATTCAAGATTCTTTATTCTCTAAAAACCATAGATAAACATAGGTACAGAGAGCAATTAAAAATACATATATACAAATATACAATAAATAAACACTTATATAATAAACAATAAGCATATTGCAGTCAATATATAAAATACTTATTTTAATTATCTGGAGAATTTCGCAGATTGATAATTTTTAATAACCTACACAAGTTTTTAGTGTGTTTCTATTTTTACACTGAAACAGCTTTTTGAATTTCAAAGTATTGATTCTCAGTACAGACAATATTTCGGTAAATATTGTTTACGCTCTTTTTTTAAAGATTTACATTCCAAAACAAAGTGAAATTCGTCACCTATTTCTTCATCACTACATAAATTACATATTCTATTTTCTCTTTCTATATTTTGCCACCTTCCAACTTCTATAGGCAATCTATGATTAGCTACTCAAAATTTGCAAAATGTAAGCGCATCTTTATATGGTAAAATATCGAGATATTTTTCAAACTGCAAAGTGTCCTTAAACAATTTATAAGATTCACCTTTAGAAAAATTATCAATATCCGAGCTCCATTTTTGCTCAAACTGGTCATTAATTCTTTGTTTTATAGTACATTTCAGCCACTGTGTATTAAAATTTCCTTGAGACTGCCATACATTTCCGTATCCAGAGTTATTTAAAATGTTTTAAATTTTTGTTATCCATGAGCATTTATACTGATTTTGAGAATATTTCTGATAACAATATCTATACAATAAAGATGACAATTTTTCCTGCTTTCCACATACCATATTCACCCAAAAATTTATCATACGAGAATGCACTTGTGTGAAGAGTGGGTAAGCTCCTAGCTCACCATAAACCATATAATTAGGTGTTGACTTTTTCAAATTCAGTAAAAGTTTGCAAAATTTTAAATGAACTCTTTCAATAATATCTAAGTTACTGAAACCCCATATTTCGGAACCATATAACAAAATTGGTTTCACTATTTTGTCAAAAAGATCATATTGATAACTGATTGATAAATTATGCAAACGACCTTTTTTTAAGACATCATACATAGCCCTTGTTGCTTTATTTACATTTTGCTTAATAGCTGATACAAAGTACCATTCTTTGAAAACATTACCCCCAAATATAAAAATTCATTAACTGTTTCAATATTATTTCCATCATATTTAAATTTTAAAATCATGAATTTAATTTCTAGATGCAAACACTAAACATTTAGATTTATCAGTATTAACACTTAGTTTCCAGGTCTTGCAATATTCACAAAAATGATCAATTTGTAGTTGTAAACCTTCTTTTGATTCAGAAAACAATACAGTGTCATCAGCATATAACAATAAAAACAATTTTAAACAAATGCCAAGTTCACTTTCTATATCATCAGTAATACAGCTTAACCCATTCAAATTTTTGCTGATAAAAAATTCCTCCAAGTCATTCAAAAATAAAGAGAATAGAAAAGGAGATAAACATTCCCCTTGATGAACACCAATGTTAGAATCGAAATATTCTGAAGTATTACCATTATAGCATACTCTAGATTTTACACCTTTGTAAAGATTTATTATAATATCTCACATTTTCCCATTAATATTATTAAGTAATAGTTTGTTCCACAACCCTTGTCTCCAAACCGTATCAAAAGCTTTCCCAAAGTCAACAAAAAAGCAAAATAATTTTTTCTTTCTAGATTTCATTAACTGCACCAATGTATGCAAAACAAAAATATTATCGGTAGTAGAATAACCCGGTCTAAATCCGCCTTGATTCTCACAAATAATGTTGAACTCCTCTGAATATTTATTCAACCTAGTATTCAAAACAGATGTAAACAATTTACAAAAACAACTATTAATTGTTATTGGTCTAAAATTCTTAGGATCTTTTACACTTCCTTTGTTTTTGTAAATTGGAATGATATTTCCATTCAACCATTTTTCTGGGAAAAATCCAGTTTTAAAAATAATATTAAACAATTTTACATATACATCAGACATAATACTAAAGGAGCTTTTCAGGTATTCATTAATAACATTATCATCACCAGACGCCTTCTTAGGTTTTAATCCTTGAATAGCCCTCCTTACCTCATCAAATGTGATTTCTTCATTAATTGTCAAAAATATAAATGGGTAGTGATTTTTGACACCATGTATATTAATGGGTCTTAAATTAACCACAAATGGCCAGAATCTTTACTGGTTGCTGTAATTAATCAAAGTTTTATCATAATTTGATGTTTAAGAACATTCCTGCTTTGAAATTGAGGGTTTGCTTACTCAAATAACTCATTTTCACAGTGTACAGTTGGGTTGATGATTTTTGAAATTTCTATATGATATGAATGGGCCAATAATTTGTTGGGGAATATTATATGAAAGGGGTATTTTCAAAAAGCCAGCGACAGGCCTGTACCCAATTCCACCTGAAGTGACTCCCACCCCCTCCGGTTTGTGTGTTACGATATTTTACGAAAGGATATGTAGTAAATGAACATCAGACCATAACACATATGTTAACTCCAACTGCAATAATTTTAATGAGCTGTATGGCCATTTCGGAAATTTATTCCTCATCAGCAGCACTAGAACCCAAACAAAGGAAATTCATAATTTCAAAAAATGTTAAAATGCATAAAACCAAACGAAATCCGAATAATCAGTAATATCAAATATAGCTAAGGAGAAAACTACGATGGTGGGAGTTAATCCTTCAGTTTTAGAATTTACATAAATTTAGATAATAGTAATTGAACAAAGTGTACAAATGAGATATTATCTCATGTACAAGTATACCATATCTAATAAAAATAAAGAGCATACATCTCTACCACAGGGAATTAGAATAAGAGTTGTAGTACAGTCAGTAGTATGACTCCTGGTGAGGGTAATGTCATGGAGGTGCATATCTGAGTTGTATTCAGGTAGTAGATATATAGCCAGTAAAAATCCACTGAGCTTACGGAATATTTTTTTAGCTTATTATGTCTCCCCCTCTTTAAGGGGAACATATTGTTTTTGTCTTTTCCGTCTGTCGTCAGTCCGTCCCTCAGTCCGTCCGTCACAAAGTTTGTGGATGCCAATTCTCCTACATCTTTCATCGAATTTTAACCAAACTTCACAGGATTGTTGACCATCATGCCTAGTTGTGCATATCATCTCACCGAATTGATCGGCTAATTTTTGCTGGAGTTATGTCCCTTTTTGACTTAGAATTTTGCGAAATTTAGTTTGTGGACGCCAATTCTCCTACATCTTTGATCCGATTTCAACCAAACTTCACAGGATTTTTGACAATCATGCCTAGTTGTGCATGTCATCTCACTGGATTGATCGGTTAATTTTTGGTGGAGTTATGCCCCTTTTTGACTTAGAATTTTGCGAAATTTTGTTTGTGGACGCCAATTCTCCTACATCTTTGATCCGATTTCAACCAAACTTCACAGGATTGTTGACAATCCAGGCGGCCTAGTTGTGCATTTCGTCTCGCCAGATTGATCGGCTAATTTTTGCTGGAGTTATGCCCCTTTTTGACTTAGAATTTTGCAAAATTTAGTTTGTGGACGCCAATTCTCCTACATCTTCGATCCGATTTCAACCAAACTTCACAGGATTGTTGACCATCATGCGTAGTTGTGCATATTGTCTCACCAGATTGATCGGCTAATTTTTTCTGGAGTTATGCCCCTTTTTGACTTAGAATTTTGCAATATTTAGTTTGTGGACTCCAATTCTCCTACATCTTTGATCTGATTTCAACCAAACTTCACAGGATTGTTGACCATCATGCGTAGTTGTGCATATCGCTCTCTGGATTTATCAGCTAATTTTTGTGGGAGTTATGCCCCTTTTTGACTTGGAATTTTGCAAAATTGAGTTTGTGGATGCTAATTCTCCTACATCTTTCAAAGGATTTCATCTGTACTTCACAGGATTGTTGACCATAATGTTTAGTTGTGCATATTGTCTATCTGGAATGATCGGCCACCCAGTGGAAACATAAAACTTACTTGTGTTTTATCACTCAAAAAACATTACAAACAGGGGCGGGGGGAGACATTCATTTTTGTATCAAAAACACACTTCTAGTTTGGTATCAAAGCTGGCTTTAAAAGCAAAAGGTCCAGGTTGTGATCCCAAGACGAGGAGGCACTGGTAGTACCAATACTAATTTCCAGTAAGGACCATGCTCTCAAGTCACAATATAGATCAAATTATCTATTGATAGAGGTCGTTATCTGAATATCCAAAAACAGAACAGACTTTGTCTCAATCTAAAAAATGGAAAAGTCGGAGATGAACTCCATTTTCTAATCAGATGTAAGATTTCATTAAAATAAGAAATAGCCTTATTGATAAACTTATCCTCTTACAATACAAAAATAAAATCTTTATCAAACTATAATGTATTTTAAATGATTAAATAGCAAATCCCATGTAATACTAAAATTATTTGCTAAATTCATAAATGAGTGCGTACAAATTAGGAAAATTGTTCTGAAAAAGGTTTAACCTAAACTTGGACGTTACCCTTTTATTTTCATGAACAGTTAATGATTAATACTAGCACTATGTATCTAGTAAAACTTGTATATGTCGTAATACAATATATACCGTTCATATTTTTGCTATGTTATTGTAAATGTGTTTCGCAATAAAAATTGTGTATTGTCTGTTGTCTGTAGTTTACAAATATTGAACAGGTTGGGGATAACCCCATTTGGGATATTATATCCCAATTGAGATATAATATTCAAATTGGGATATATCAGGGGTGAAAATTCCTGATATTGGCACTAGGTGACCAAGCTTGGTCCAAATAAGTCAAGTTATTGAAGAGCAAGTCTTTGAATTGGTTTTCTGTAAGTTTTAATAATGAACTTTATTGCCCACTGGCTGCCACCATAGAGTGGACAGTTAAAATTAGACTTCTAATTGTTCCCTTCAGTCACCGCATGCAAAGAACCATTCGTGGATTTAGTTTTAATTTGATTGATGGATTTTTATAGGAAAATTTGCCCTTGGACACATATTCCAAGTAAAATTAATTTTCGGACATATCTGCCATGGAGATTTATTCTGTCTGGATAAATTTTCTTGACGGACATATTTTACTGTTACATTTGCAGAGGTTACAAAAAAATGTTAAGAAATTAAAAATCAGATGTTGACAATATACAATTTGGTCTTCGAAATTTCATCCAAATTTATGGAAGGGGATGTCCATTTCAGCAAAAAGATGTCTGGATAACATTAAAGGATATTATCATCTGGTGATCAATTCAACCTTGAAAAGTCTCATGGGGAAAAGGACATAGGACATATAGGAGTAATGGTTGATTACCACAAAATTTCTCACATCATATACAAAATAGAATCAAAGATAGTAGTAGTAGCATCATGGGCCTAATAAGGTCATTCACTTTAGTAGAGCTTCAGGTACTTATTCCAGACATTAGTGAGACCACACACAGAATATGCAGCAGCGCCTTGAGTCCGTACAAAATATGATAAAAAATAAAATGTCCAATTTTAAAGGCAGACCAAAAAATTTTTCCTCATGCTGAGAGACCTCGGATTACCCAAATAGTTCAAGAAAACAAAAAATGCCAACATTCAAGAAAAGGAGGCTATTACAGGATATGATAAAAAAAGGCAAAAAAATTTATTTATGAGGATGTAACACTTGGACTTCTGAAATTAGACAAAAGCAACAGAACCATTAGATCATAATAAAAAAAACTGACAAAGAGATTCAGTATTAGGCTCAACATCAGAAAGTATGCTTCTCCTAACAGTTTGGTATAGATCCATGCATGGATTAATATCTCAGATACCGTGGTAAATGCTTCAAATCTAGCACTACACAAATAATTGGGAAAAACAAGCAGTAAAGTTTCATTTTACCAAAGATTTAGATATTTTTTAGATCAGATCATTTTTCAATAGATATTTTCAGCTAATTATAAGTCTTCTTGAATTTTACAGTACCAGAGTTAAGCTGTAGAATCAGAGCCCTTTGGTCCTTATGTTCTATAATCCTATCAGAAGGAGACGGTCAGAGTACACTAGTTATTGCCAACTTTTAATATCTGTTGTCCATTCAACTTCTGTCATCCATTTATTTTTCCAAAAATAAATTAAATCATCTCCTCTTAAACTACTTGAGAAATTTTAAACCAAATTTACTGGAATTATAGAAGGTTCCAATAACAAACACTGCTTTCAGTGCAGATTTTATTCAACATAGGACCCAATATAGTTGGAAAAAACTCATTCAAAGATCTTCCACTGTGAAATTACTCTGCCAGAAGGAACCAATTTTCAGGTCTCCAATGTGTTGTCTCCTTAAAAATTGTATCTTAATATTGCAGATTTCCACCATACTGAAGACGACTGCCACCCAATCTTTTTTTTTTTAGATTCGCAGCTAACTCAGAGGCAGGCAATATGAAAACACTACTCTGGCTTTGAATCCCAAAAGGGATAAGGCTGTCAGCAGGATGCATATTTTAACACTCACTTGAGCCCATTGAAAAACTTTCTAGAATCCACTTGGCAATTTGTAATCTAAATCTAAACTAAAGTCCCTTGGTGGTCCACATAAAAATATTATCTGGGCTTTCCACATTTGATCTATACTGGCCAACCGGGGAATAAAAAGGTTAACATTTGGGAAAACTCGTTCAAAGATCTATTATGAAAGTCTTGGTTAATTGAAAGAAAATTTGTTGTTTTCTTGGTCTCATTTAAAATAGAATCTGGCAGGTTTGAACCATAACAAGATGACTATCATTATAACACTTAGTTGAACAATGGATCCTATGGGAAATTTTCAAAGGTCTCCTCTGAAACCACTTGGTAAATTAAAGCCAAACATAATCACAATATTCATTTGGTGGTATGCTTTAAAATAGTCTCAATCATGTCAACTCTTTGATGGCAGCCAGTGGGCAATAAAGTTTTAAATTACAGACTCCCAATTCAAAGACTTGATCTTAAATAACTTGGCTAATTAGTCCCCTACCGGCGATAGCCGAAGGGGACTTTAGGTTTGGGCTTTGTCCGTCCGTCTTTCTGTCGGTCCCTCTGTCCGTCAGTCAGTCCCGCATCACTTTTCCGCTCTTTTTTTCTAAACCCTTGCAGGTATTGGTCTAATATTTTGTACGTGAGTCTACCTCAATGAGTTACAGATCAAGTTCAAGTTTGGTTCCTGTCCATTGATTTTTGACTGAGTTATGGGCCATGGACTTAGAAAATTTTAGTAAAATGTCAGTTTTCCGCTCTTTTTTTCTAAACCGTTGCAGGTATTGGTCTAATATTTTGTACGTGAGTCTACCTCAATGAGTTACAGATCAAGTTTAAGTTTGGTTCCCGTCCATTGATTTTTGACTGAGTAATGGGCCTTGGACTTAGAAAATTTTAGTAAAATGTCAGTTTTCCACACTTTTTTTCCTAACGGTTGTAGGTACTAATCTGAAATTTTGTATGTGAGTCTACCTCAATGCGTTACAGGTCAAGTACAAGTTTGGTTCCAGTCCACTGATTTTTGACGGAGCTATGGACCCTGGACTTGGAAAATCTTTGTAAAATGTCAGTTTTCCGCACTTTTTTTCTAAAACGTTGCAGGTTTTGATCTAATATTTTGTATGTGGGTCTACCTCTATAAGTTACAGATAAATTTTTAGTTTGGTTCCTGTCCAATGATTTTTGACGAGTTATGGGCCTTCGATATAGAAAACATATATTATCGTTTTTGCGAGTGTATAATAAAGCCTTGTCCTACCGATAGGGGACTTGGTATTGCCTTGCAATACGATCCACACTTGTTTAACCCAAGTTTAGTCACATAGTGCATAGGTAGTCTGCTTGATACTGTTAACCAAGTATTATTTTCCAAGAATACTTACTTTTAATGAATTGCACTGCAATTTATTTTTCCATATGAATCAAGTAAATTACATGTACTATGCATTAAAAGAAAATATGTTGGTTAAACTCGGGAAAAAAAGCGATGTTGAAATACCGAAAGTGTAAGTATACTTCATTTAAAATATACTTCATTTTCGGTATTTTGATACTTTTTTACATTAATTTTGAAATGGCAAAAAAGTTGAAAATTCCAAGATAAAAGTTGGAGCTGAAAAGTTGAAAATAAAGAAAATAACTATGAAAGACTTATGGTCCCTTTGTTGGGAAACAGATGACAGTGTTTTAAGAGTACTTTGCCCCATATGTTATGTTAAAAACCCAGCATCCATAACAAAAATGATGTAAAACAGGTAATGGATGTAGCGTTGTTCAACATTAGGCAAGTCAATTCTGCTTCAACCTGTTCTGGGGACAGTCTTGAACTTACTATGCAGTATGAGTGTTTGCTCTTTGTTGAAGGCCTCATGGTGACTTCAAGATGAAGAACAACAATGAAAGTGTTGTTCCATTTGATTAATCTTACTATGTATTAATAGGAATTTTGTCCCATGTACATTTACTCCATATCCTTTTATTTTTGTACATCAAATAATTCTACAATACCTTGAAAATATTTGTTTAATCTGACTATAAACTATGTACTTTACTGATACCAATGTAGTACCAATACCTCTTTTAAAGACAGAGCCACTACAGGTTCTGTTGGTATAAATTATATGTACTTTTTGGTCGTTTTAACTTCGATATGGGATGTTGTCTCCTTGACATTTACCCCATTTCCTTTCTTTTTCATATTAGTTAAACACTTGCATTTATATTTTTTATTCAATTTCTATCATCCTTGAGCTTTAATTTTAATCTGTGTAAGCTTTTTGCATAAGTAATTTTCAAAATTTCAGCAGTATAGTGTGAACAAATGAAAAAAAATACCTGTATTTAATATGAAATTAACAAGTAAAAAAATCGGTGCAAATGAAAGAAAAATTGGTGCAAATGAAAGAAATAATCGGCGCAAATGAAAGAAATAATCGGCGCAAATGAAAGAAAAAATCGGCGCAAAAGAAATGCACATTTGTGCAAATGTAAAACACCACTTTCAATGTCATGCTTTTTAAGTTTTCAAGAAAAAATATATTTCAAATAGAAAAACGATCTTTCTTGATAAGAAATACCAGAAATTCAGGGTTGTTTCTAATATTTTCTCATATAAGTGGTTGATTTTCCTTAAATATCTACTAAATAAAACATAAATTTTCATTTGAGGTCACACATATGAAAGTAAATTTCATTTTCTATTCTTTTTATGACAAGAATTTGTTGCAAAATTCTTCGCTATTATTACATGATATCCACCTAGAATGTACCATTTTGCATCTTTGAATAAAAATCTTGCAACGCAAACCCCCAGATCCTCCAGTCTCACTCTGGGAACCCAAACCCCCTCGACAACTCTGAATACATATTAGGGACCTAACTGTGCATTAGTCTAAGATTCCTCTGCCATCCCACGGCCCAGCAAGTCGAAAAAAGGAGGTTGGATGAGAGAGGAATCTTGAACTAATAGTTGTGACAATACATGACATGCAGTTGTATCCTCAGTACATTTGTATTACATTTGGATTCCATGCCAAGATAGTGGCCCTGAACCCCTCAATCATGCATGAATGATCACATCAAGATTTTGGCAACAGTTGGTATAGCTTGTTTCAGCAATGTTAGCCACTTGATATTTAATTTGCAGTTGAATATTTAGGAGTAAATAACCTTTCAACACCAAGGTGGTGTCCCTGACCAGTCAGTCATGCATGAATCGTGTTAAGTTCGTGCAAGCAGTTCATGCAGCATGTACCAGGAGTATAGTGTAAGCCACTTGATATTTGACATGCAGTTGACTCTGTATATCCCAGAAAAAAGCACTAACCACTCAGTCAAGCATGAAAAATCACAACAAGTGTTTATTGCAAGCAAGTAGTTTACAGAATTAAAAACTTAGTTTTTGTGATTGTTGTTGTTGTAAATAATGCTCGGAATCAAAACATTGCATCAGGCAGGCAAGACATATCCATTCCTGTGTCAACAGTTCATGCTTACAACTAGGAGAAGAGAAATCAATATATTCTAGAAGAATCTTGGTAAATAATTTTGATAATTAATGCTACAAACTTTACAGGATGAGACCAGATGAACATAAAAAGAAAAAGAATACTCAGTACAAAAAGAAACATGGATTAACAGACAAAAGCAAAGAAGGGAAAGTTCAAGGTCAGATTGCAAAGAAAGGTCATGCAATGAAACAACCCAATGCACTGAACACAAAGGAAATAAAGAAAGAAAAGAAACACAGTGAAAGCAGTGAGGTAAGTATTACAGTTATCGTCAAGGATATAAATCTTATGGAAGTACTAAGGGGGAGATTACCTCTTTATTATACCATCATGCTGCATTTCACACTTTTATGCTTCTGTCCTGGTTCTTCTATTTGTGCACAAGTTATTGCAGTCACACTTTTCTCAGCTGATCTACTGCAGGGATTTGTGTCAAACTAGGTATGCAACCTTTATAGCATTAACTATATAGGAACCACCTCCTGTCAGTCTTGTCAGACATATACTGCCTGCTTAAAAAATATGGATTTAGAAACAAATTTTAATGAAATATGAATTTTTCATTGTATTTTTCTTATCTTCTACTGGCAGAAACACTTTAAACTTTGCATACAGCTTTCATATGAATTAATTGTATAGAACCTCTTATTATCAAGTCATGTCGCTCATGATCATCCTGTTGTTGAGAGTTTGCCATTTTCATGAAACTATACTGAAATGAAAGGAATGGAAGGTCCTTTACATAAAATTGGTTTAACTTTTATCGATTTCTTGTTCCAAAAAAGTCCAAAAGGGAATAAATAATTATACTTGTTAAGCACTAACCCATGTCCAAGACATTTTGGCCTTTGGCCTTCATTAGTCACAAAATCTTTACTTCACTCTATCTTTTTATTGATTTGACAAAGATGGAAACAGTTGGATAACAAAATACCGAAGTTACTGATAATTTTGTTTCTGCATACTGTGAAAGTACTATTGTTCGTGGGGTTCCAATTTTTGGCCAGGTTGCACAGAGTGCAAATCCGGGTTATAGTATGGTGAATGTCGGGCAGGCGGGCGGATGGGCGGGCGGGCTGATTCGGGTGGGGAAAATGGGATACTGATTTTGTGAAATCAACTCCACCTCCCTTTTTTGAATTATTTTGAAAATTATTTCCTGTTTTTATGGACTTTGGAACTTAGTCATTTTTTATCGACATTTTCAACAAAGGGTACCTATTTTGTGAAATCAACTCCTCCTACAGTTTTCAACATACAATTTTGAAACTTCACAAAATGTTTCTATATATATTGTAGATGTGCACCTCCCTTTTTGGAGTTATTTTGAAATTTTTTCCTGTTTTTAGGGACTTTGGAACTTAGTAATTTTTTATCGACATTTTCAACAAAGGTACCTATTTTGTGAAATCAACTCCTCCTACAGTTTTCAACCTACATTTTTGAAACTTCACAAAGTGTTTCTATATATATATTGTAGATGTGCACCTCCCTTTTTGGAAT
>MJUU01065468.1:44378-72323 GCA_002080025.1 Modiolus philippinarum | reverse complement strand
AAGGGGTCAAAGGGGCCAAAAATGCAATTTTTCTAAATATGTCAAATCTTTATTTTTCATTGGATTTCGATGGGATTTTTTTCTTTGGATTCCTCTTGATATAAGCTTAATCAGTAATATGTCAAAGGATTTTTTGTAGCTCTTACTGTTTCGGAGCTACATGGGGTCAAAGGGGCAAAAATTGCAATTTTTCTAAATGTGTCATATCTTTATTTTTCATCAGATTTCGATGGATTTTTTTTCTTTGAATTTCTATGGATGTATAGTTTTAGTTGATAGTACATATTTTGCATAGCTCTTATGGTTTTTTATCAGTAAGTAATCAAAAGGGTTTTTTCCCTATTTTGTTTCTAGCTAATAACTGTGTCTAGCTTCTTTTTGTGTCCATCTTATAACTGTGTCCACATTCACTTTAAACTACCTTTGTTGAAATTTCAGTGGTCGACATGCTGCGGTCGTATCATGCTGCGCTCGGCGTAGCCCTTTATTCCAAAGATTTTTGACATGTTTGGACTTTGCCATTTTAGCTCAATGCAAACTATATGGTGACCACCTGGTATCCACTACTCCTCCTAAACCACTGATTGGAATTTCATGAAACTTATGCAGGAGCTTTATTACATATCGTAGATGTGCACCATGCATTTTGTTTCCCAATAATTCTTTTTATTTACAGTTTTTTGACATGTTTTGGACTTTGTCATTTTAGCTCAATGCAAATCATATTTTGACCAACTGGTATCAACTACTCCTCTTAAACCACTGATTGGAATTCCATGAAACTTATGCAGGAGCTTTATTATATTTTAGATGTGCACCATACATTTTGTTTTCCAATAACTGCTTTACTTGTTTTGGACTTTCATTTTAGTTCAATGCAAACCTTATAGTGACCACCTGGTACCATCTACTCCTCTTAAACCATTGATTGGAATTTCATGAAACTTATGCAGTAGCTTAATTACATATTGTAGATGTGCACTATGTACTTTGTTTTCCAATAATTCCTCTATTACCAGATTTTTGACATGTTTTGGACTGTGTCATTCTGGCTCAATGCAAACTATATTGTGACCACCTGGTATCCACTACTCCTCTTAAATCAATGAGTGGAATTTCATGATACTTATGCAGGACCTTAATAATATACTGTAAATGTAATAATTTTCGCAGATGCTTATTTTCGCGGTTTATGAAAGATTGACATATTTGCAGGTATCAATTTTTGCGGTTTTCAATGTTTAAAAGGCTTTTTCTACACAAAAATTTATTTTCACAGGTACTATTTTTCGTGGTCAAGAGCCAACCGCGAAAATAGCGAAAACTAGTACACTGCGAAAATGAATACGTTTACAGTATTGTAGATGTGCACCATGTATTTTGTTTTCAATTAATTCTTTTTTTTTCCCCCAGATATTTAAAAAAAAATTCAGGAAGGGGTAGAGGCGGGGTATCCATGGCCCACTAGGCCACAATAACTCTAGTTGTTATGGAATTGAAGTTAAAATACATGTTGTATATATTTATTCTAATATAGATAACCAAGAAGTAAAAAGATCGCCTGTGAAACCAGAGACAACAAAAACAAACAGCAACTCAATAAATAATACTCAAGGTATTTACAACATTTGTTCACACATGTTTTAGTATAGGATGTATGAGGGAAAGTATATTGTTTAGGGCTGCTATATTTATGATAAACATTGTGTTGTACCTAATTGCAAATTTATTTTGTCCTTAATATTTTTAGAAGGGAGATAATTATAATTCAAGTCCTTTAGCTTATCTGGCATGTATTCCCGATTTTATGTTAGTTTATTTCCCAATATTTACCTCCCTTTGGAGAAGGTGTATCTTTGGGACATATGCAGACTTCCATTTCAAATTGAATGATAAAGTTAGAGGTGTCCGAATGTGGAAGGGATTTTCTATGTCAGATCACAATATTTCATGTTGTGGATACTATACACTGATGCCAAATAACTTGAGGTATTATTTGGGATAAATACATAAGCTTTTGAATTTCTGGGCTTACATATTTGTTAAGGTTCTGAAAGTGTCATTCAGTTGTTTTGAAACATTTTGTACTTATTAAATGAGTTCTCCGGCGCTTAATCTTACTTTGCATATTAGGAAGTTGTATTTTGACAGAAAAATAAAAAATTGGACATTGTTATCATTATTAGATGGAAAACATTTTCTCATTGCAATTGTAAATTGTAAATTTATTTGATTTACAAAATTTTTGGCCATCTGCAACATCTGTCTCTAGACTTTTTGTGTCGCCTGCACCTAGTGCAGGATCGACACATAGGGACCACTATCCGTCGTCTTGCGTCCGTCTGTCTGTCCATCCGTCTGTATTGCTCCAAAATTTTTACCATTATCCACATCTCCTCCCAAACCACTGGGTTCTTTCCAATGAAACTTATTGCAGTAATGCTTAAGTTTTTATTGTAGATGTGCACCATGCATTTAGTTTTTCTTTATTTATGTTTTCCAGCTTTTGAAGCTATATTTGGACTTAATCATTTTAGCTTATTGCAGTCAAATAGTATACCTCCATTATCTGCAACTCCTCAAAGACTGCTTGGTACTTTCCAACCAAACTTGAAAGAATGCTTCAATATATATTGCAGATGTGCACCATACATTTAGTTTTTGATTTAGATTAACTAGCAATATTTGGACTTTGTCATTTTAGCTTATTGGAGTCATAGCTATATAGGGTATATACCTCCATTATACGCAACTGCTTATTGGAGTCATAGCTATATAGGGTATATACCTCCATTATCCGCAACTCCTCCTAGACCGCTTGGTACTTTCCAACGAAACTTGCAAGAATGCTTCAATATATATTCAATATATATTGCAGATGTGCACCATTTATTTTGTTTTTCATTTATTTCTTTTATTAAGATTTTTTTTCTATCTCCACTGCTTGGTCCTTTCCAACCAAACTTGCAGGAATGCTTCAATATATGTTGCAGATGTACACCATGTATTTAGGTTTTGATTAATTTTGATTTTTTCAGATTTTTCAGCTATGTTTGAATTTTTTCATTTCAGCTTATTTGAGTCATAAGGGTATGCCTCCATTATCCCCAACTCCTCAGAACCACTTGGTACTTTCCAACCAAACTTGCATTTTGTCGCCAGCATCTAGTGCAGGATCGACACATAGGGATCACTATCAGTCGTCTTGTGTCCATCTGTCCGTCAGTCCGTCTGTTTGGCTCCAAAATTTTTACCATTATCCGCATCTCCTCCTATACCACTGGGTACATTCTATTGAAACTTGCAGGAATGCCTCAGTATTTATTATAGATGTGCACCATGCATTTAGTTTTTCTTTATTTTTTGTTTTCCAGCTTTTGAAGCTACATTTGGACTTTGTCATTTTAGCTTATTGGAGACAAATAGTATAAATCCATTATCCGCAACTCCTCCTAGACCGCTCGGTACTTTCCAATCAAACTTGCGAGAATGCTTCAATATATATTGCAGATGTGCACCATGCATTTAGTTTTTGATTAATTTAGATTTTTTCAGATTTTCTAGCAATGTTTGGACTTTGTCATTTTAGCTTATTAGAGTCATAGCTATATAGGGTATATACCTCCATTATCCGCAACTTTGTCATTTTAGCTTATTAGAGTCATAGCTATATAGGGTATATACCTCCATTATCCTAGACTGCTTGGTACTTTCCAACTAAACTTGCAAGAATCCTTCAATATACATGTATATTGCAGATGTGCACAATGCATTTTGTTTTTCATTTATTTCTTTAATTCAGATTTTTTTAGCTATGTTTGAACTTTGTCATTTCAGCTTACTGGAGTCATAAGGGTATGCCTCCATTAAAAACAACTCCTCAGAACCGCTTGGTACTTTCCCACCAAACTTGCAGAATGCTTTAATATATATTGTAGATGTGCCCATGTATTTTGATTTTCTTTAATTTTGATTTTTTCTGATTATCATTGGACTTTGTCATTATATAACAAAACAGGAATTCTTTATATATATAGTGCAGGCGACACATGTGTTCCGCGGAACACCCATGCATTTTCATATTTTTATCATACCTTCTGAAATCATTGATAAGGTACCCTTTCCCAGAATTCAATCAATTCTTCTTAACTTGCCCATTTCTCAGGCCTGAAAATATTTTACAAACACTCTAACAAAGGGTTAATTCCCTTCTCAGGTTCTAGAGGAAAGCTCTATAGCAATATCCATCTCAATTCTCTTGCACACTTTCTGAATCATGCTTATTCTCAAAGGCTAATCCACTTACACCTAATCAAAATCTGACCCACACATCTGTAAATTGAACCAAACTTTACCATACATGTGATAGCTCCCGGATCATGCGGGAGTCTCCCGTTTTTAAGACCTGAAATTTGTCCTCACGGATTTGGCTGTAAAACTACCGTATTTCAGTTGTTGAAAATAATGTGAAAAGTAAACTGTTGTGTACCCTATAGTGCCTGTCAATCATCTGCGCTTGGTTGATTTCTCATTGAATTTAAAGGTAATTACTGATATTTTGTTGTTTTAAATAATCACAGGTGTCAGTCATTTATAGCCTCCAGCAACATGGCCATGATTTAATAGTCACCATGTTTACACAAGTCAAAGTGGCATGTGAAAGCCCAGTTAAAGGAATTTAGGACATGTAATACACATATATTAAACAATAAACTGATTGTTTAATGTTATAAGCCCAGGTAGTCACAATTTCAAGAAGTACAAGTTAAGCTTTTTAAAAAAGCTTCCCGGTTTATAGCCATCAATACATTTATTGGGCATATATATATGTAACAAAGAATTGAATAACTGGAATGATTGTTTAATCTGGGATAAAATGTACTACACCCTGCTAAGCTCACCTCATTGTACTGTATTGTCTACATTGACAAATATATATACACACAATTAGTTTTACAAATCATACTGGCATCCCTAGGAGCAACGAATTCATACCCGTGTGTATGGATACATTTATAAATTGTAAAAGATGCTTTATATCAAAATATTAAATTTCAACCTGCTACACAATATTTTATGAAATATTCAAACAATCTTTGGTTTAAAGCTGCGACAAAACAGTTTCATTAGTGTTCGGGCCGTAGATATATAATTATGCACATTTCCCATACCCGGAAGCCCTCAGGATAGATAATAATACCAGAGAAATTCTGCTGATTGGATCAGATTCCGACCTTTTTAAAATACAGTTTGACGGATTCCTAAAGCTACCATG
This sequence comes from Modiolus philippinarum, assembly GCA_002080025.1. Lineage (NCBI taxonomy): Eukaryota > Metazoa > Mollusca > Bivalvia > Mytilida > Modiolidae > Modiolus > Modiolus philippinarum. The sequence goes on along the minus strand of MJUU01065468.1, from coordinate 67,048 downwards.
GCAACCGGGAATAAAGAAACGATTGCCTTTCCCTACACCAGTTGACTCCAATGTAGCTAGTTTGGGTATTTGTCGTCCCTTACTGTCCACGGTTGTATTTCCCAAACTGATTACATTGAAGGCAATGACAATGTAAAAATATATGAGGCAATCAGTTCATAGTTTTAAATTCAAGTTTTTCCAATGTCTACTCGAATGGTTTATATCGATGTGCAAATCAGCGGGATTACGGGGACGATGCACATCATTTAGCACCAGTATTACGCGGGAACTTCTGACCAATGAGCAAGCTTTGTTTTCATTTCTGCAGACATGCTTGCAGCAAACCATTCTAGTACCCGATTTCCATGGAAACCGGGAAAAACGGATAAACCAGGTGGTTCAATTAGGCAATTGATGTCCAGAGTTATTTCCCCTTACAGTGTGTAAAAGTAACCTTTACTTAAAATCATCTATCAATTCTTCAGAAATGAAAAGTTATATTACTTTTAAGAATTTTTATTGGATTTTATTATATATTGTCTAAATATTTGCAAATTTAAAAATATTAGTATACTCAATGAAATAATATTAGAAACATTTATATAAAATAATCCCAATGAATTTTTATTTCAAAACTACTCTAATTAGGATTGTGGTAAATAAATGTAACATGGATTAAATTCTTTTCAACCCTGAGCTTGCTGATCTGGTTAATGCCAAAGGGAAGGAGAAAGGGTTGAGACTATACATCGCTCTCCATTGAGAACTGGTATTGCATTTGATAAGCAGTTGACTAATAACCCTAGTGAATCATAAAAATATGGTTCATGTTTGATCTGTTTCATTTTATGTACTCATATAACACACTATTAGACCCATCGAAGAGTAAAAATCGTCCGCTAAAATCGACCTGAAAAAATCTCCCTCATTGACCTCTCAATCTCCTGGTTTTTGGAGGGAGATCTCCTGCATTGGCATCCTGACCTTATCACATGTAAAGCCTTTACATAAATGGAACTTTCAAATCCTTTCAGACAATTCTGCCAAAAAAACATGGCCTCTGACAAAGAACATAGTGGAGCTTTGTGCCTTGTGGGAAAGACATATTTTGATCAACTGTGAAACTACTGATGCAAATTAAAACTATATTACAGGAATAATACATGGAAGATCATTTCCAAATAATTATTCCCCTGCAAATGTAGTTTTGGGGTATATAGAATCCTTCCTGTATGTCTATCAGTCTGTCTATGTTGCTTGTCATCATATGTAATCCTTAACAACTCTTTGAGTGTGGTGAAATAATCCACAGTTGTATATAACCAGAAGATGTGCTTGAAGTAATGTGGTTGCTGTTCAACATTTGGAGAGGGATATAATTCATCAACTGGTATATTTTAGATGTAAATTAAGGGATACCTTGACAGGGTAACAGCTCATTGGATTATGTAACCTGAAGATATGCATGAAGTGTATGATTGCTGTTTGAAATTCAAAAGGGGGATAGATCAACATTTCATACATTCTGGAAAATAGAAATGAGTGTGTCGGAGGTATCATTTTGTGGCCTCGCCACAGTCACCTCTAGTTTTTCCAGTTTGCTATGAAACTGATAGTTTAATATCCGACACTATGAGAAATTATCTGATACTATGAGAAATTCATAAAGATTTTCTCTTATGAAACTGGTGAAGCAAATTGAACTAATTGGCATGTATGGTTGTATGCAAGTTTAATATTTAGTTACAATCAGTTGATTTGTGTTGAGTTATGGATCCAAATTAAAAAAAAATATCAGTTTTCAGACTATTACACCTTTACATATTGAATGAATATTTATTATATGGATGCATTTGCTGTTGGTACTTTGTAATCATATGTTTAGAGTTATCTTTTCCTTTTAATGAATAGTAAGAATTCTCACTGTACTTAGTCTTTTATTTTATTATTCCAGCTGATGATTTAGAAGACTGGTTGGATAGTGTACTTGACAGTTGACACACATCTTTTACAGTAACAGTGAATCTGAAGTTGATAATGGTGCTACCCTTCTACAGCATAAAAATACTAAATATGTTTTGGTTGTAATGCATAGTACTACATTATAATGTAGAGAAGTAATAAGAGGAAATCAAATACTTTTTCTCTTTTTTTTTTTGCTCCAATGCAAAAATTCAAGGGGCATTTTATTTTGTCCCCTTTGATTTGTCAGTTCATTTCTTTATCAATACAGAGGATACATGGTTCGCCTATTCAACATATCCTACAGTTTTGTTTTGTTTATTTTGCCAGTAAGTTTTATTTTGCAGCTCATTTGTGTACTTATCAAAGATGTACATGGTAAAGGGATTTTGTAATCGATCTCTGTAAAAAAATATGAACAAATAAAGATTGTTGTAAATAGATATATTGGCCTCATACAACATGTTTATTGCAAGGGTGATTTGTCAAACAGACACAAATACTATTATTAAGACATTATGCTCTTATATAAACCATGGGCAGGGGAATGCCCTCATTTAGCTATAGCCATGGTGAGTTTTTATAACCACTTATTGTTATGCTTTCCGTAAGAAACTGCATTGATAGTGTCTAATATACTATTTTGGCAAAGTATATTTACAGCCATGTACCATGCCTGTCACATGACTTGGAGGTGGAGCTATAGTCTTGTCAATCAATTAGTGGTGAAAATGTTACTTCTAGGGATCTACTGTCATAGATATCAACTTTAATTTGATATTTCTTGTACAGTAAATTTTTACCCCGCTTGTGACCATACATTTTATTTACATGTATCACTTCATTTAATCCATGAAATAAATGATTTTTTGAGATCGGCCACAAAGAGTTATGTTCTTAAATTTCCATGATAGTATGAAACTGTTTAAAAATCCAAGTCACTAAATGGCAAAAACATCTACTTTATATTTACAAGAAAATTTTAATAGAAAGATGAAAATTGTTGACACAGTCAGCATAATAATGATAATAACATTGTGTTTAGCAATGACTATGCTAAAATAGTGGTCATGGTTCAATACACATAATGCACTCCCCTCCGGGTGCTGCACAAAATGGTCTCAACCTGACCACTATTTTTGGCATAGTCATTACTAAAGACAATGTTATTTTCATAATGTGGTTTGTCTATCCCTCCGTCCTTTGTCTTTCATAAACTTCTTTTCAAAGTTCTTCTCCTCTGAAATCACTGGGCCAGGTGGAATCCAACTTGGTTACGGTATCTTCCAAACAAATTTATATTGCAGGTTTGTACCTCGTCCAAGAAACAAAGTTTTGCGTTAGACCCTATGGAAAACATATTCAAAGAAGTTGTTCTCAGAAACTATTAATCCAATAAGAACCAAACTAAAGACACAATGGTCCTGAGATGGTCCCTTACAAAAAAGGTATCATGTAGGTTTGTACCATGCCATAGCAGGGAACATATTGCCTTTATAAAGAAGACATTCAAAAATCTCAGAAACTTATATATAAATCCTATGACCCTTCAGTACCATGAGATTTTACCTAGATGTAGAACAGAAATAGTTATCATAAATGCTCTGAAAATGCTCAAACAGAAATTGGACCAAAAATACAAATTGAATTTTGTTTGCCAAACTTCTCTGTAACCACAAAGCCTTGTAGTAAAGAAGGACATTATACGTAAACAATCATACTCTAAGATTTTTATACCCCCCGCTTGAAAAGTGGGGGGTATATAGTGATGGGGGTGTCTGTCCGTCCGTCCGTCCGTCCTTCCGTCCGTCCTTCCGTCCGTCTTTCCGTCCGTCCGTTACACATGGGGGTACCCATCTCTTATCCGCTACTCCTCCTGAACCACTGAATAGATTTTCATGAAACTTTAACACAGTCTTTGTGACATAATGTAGATGTGCACCTCCTATTTCAGAATTTGATTTGATTGATTTTTGGGGTTTCCCATTGCCAAACATGGGCTTTGTCATTACATTACATGTACACATGGGGGTACCCATCTCTTGTCAGCTACTCCTCCTGAACCACTGAACAGATTTTCATGAAAGTTTAACACAGTCTTTGTAACAGAATATGGATGTGCACCTCCTATTTCAGAATTTGATTTGATTGATTTTTGGGGTTTCCCATNCCGCTACTCCTCCTGAACCACTGAATAGATTTTCATGAAACTTTAACACAGTCTTTGTGACATAATGTAGATGTGCACCTCCTATTTCAGAATTTGATTTGATTGATTTTTGGGGTTTCCCATAGCCAAACATGGGCTTTGTCATTACATTACATGTACACATGGGGGTACCCATCTCTTATCAGCTACTCCTGCTGAACCACTGAACAGATTTTCACGAAAGTTTAACACAGTATTTGTAACAGAATATGGATGTGCACCTCCTATTTCAGAATTTGATTTAATTGATTTTTTGGGTTTTCCATAGCAAAACATAGACTTTGACAGTAAACATTTTAAGTGGGTACCAATCTCTTATCCACTACTCCTCTTGAACCATTGAATAATATTCATGAAACTTTGACATGGTTTTTGTGACATAATGTAGATTTGCATCTTCTAATATAGAATTTGATTTGATTGATTATCAAATGGTGGAGCGGGGGGTATATATCGGTGAGCTTTGCTCACAGTTTTTCTAGTTTTATCTGAGTTAAAAATGCATCATTTTGTATCTATAGAATTGTCAACCATTCTGGGGTAAAAGGATATTCTGAGGGCAGTGGGTGGAATACCAGTGTATACTAACTTTTAATGCCTCAAATAGTTTATCTTGATACTCCAGTTTAACCAGATAAAAAAAGTTTTTAAGGAGTTGTTATAGTTATTAGTAGAGGAATATAGGTATATTCATTGAAGAATTGTAATTATATAGGGAATAATACATGGCAAATCCTTATCACATGCCATATCATCCCGACTTACCAGAATCTGCATGAGGGCCTCTGGCCCGAGGGCTGATATTGGTCGAGGGATGATACGGCATATGATACGGATTTTGCCATGTAATATACAGTTTATCATATATTTAAACAGAGGACTACTAATCTGAAAAATACTGTCAAGTATTGAAATCGGTAAGAGAAAATGCATGTATTTTGTGAAGAGGAAAATTTCAAAATGGGCGGAAAGAACTAGAATTTTTCGACTAAATCTAACAGTTTACTCGATTTTTTTTAACTGCTCCTCACAAAACAATTTCACCCCAAACAAATCTTTGTTATCCTCCCCCCCAATTTTCTGCCCCCNCCCCCCCCCCCAAAAAAAAAAATTTTAACCCGAATTTTTTTTTAATAAAAAAAAAGTAGAATTGAAATTATTTTTTTTCGAAAAAGGGTATGTGATTAAGGGTAAGCCATGAGATAAAGGGTAAGCCATGCGATAAAGGGTATGACGTCATAGTGTGAATACGGAATGAACGTCATGCACTGAATCACATCTTCAAAATGTCTGTATTTATTACTAAACATATGATAAAATATGTTAATGATTCAGGAAATCAGAAATGTTTTTGATTGTGAAAATATGAATACGGCATCTGGGAGTACTGTAAACCAACCAATTTTCGAGAGCGATATATTTTCACGATCCTCGTGAATGTGAAAATATCGTGAAAATAAATTGTCAGAAATATTCTTTATCCTAATATGTTTATACGAAAATAAGTCTCTTTAACGTTCTCCTAAAGGGACAAAACTTGAAATAGGTATACACTAGATTATGAAAAAGAAAGGAAATGGTGTAAATGTCAAGGAGACAACATCCCATATCCAGGTAAAAACTACCCAATACAAAGCATTAGTTTGTTTACAGAATTTCCATAGTAATAATATTATTGTCTCATTTTCTATCTTTCATGAAGCTTGTTCTTTTCTGAAAATTTACAAACTACAAATATGTACTATATTAAAATTCATTAGTAGGTACAGAACCGTGTATTAATTTGAAGATTTTATAAAAATATACTTCATGCACCTTTTTAGCTCACCTGGCCTAAAAGGCCATGTGAGCTTTTGCCATCACTATGCGTCCGTCGTCCGTCTGTCTGTCTGTCTGTCAACAATTTCAAAAATCTTCTCCTCTGAAACCACTGGGCCAAATGTAACCAAACTTAACTTGAATCATCACCAGGGTATGGCTTCTCAAAATTGTGTTCGATTAAGCAGTAGGTCAAACAACATGGCCGCCGTTGCTAAAAATAGAACAAAGGGGTAAATTGCAGTTTTTGGCCAATAACTTGAAAATTGTTACAGATATAAAAAATCTGACCGGAATAAAATGATCAGCATAATGAGATCTACCTACCGTGCAATTTTGAAGAAAATCTGAAAACCCATCTCGGAGTTATAGCCCTTTTTCCGTAATATTTTCAAAAGTTGTGCATTTTTATACGACCGCAAAAAAAAATTTTGAGGTCGTACATTGGTATGTTACTGGCGGCGGCGTCGTCGGCGTCTGAAGACTCTTCGTTTCCGTGCAATAACTTCAGTTCTAGTTGATCAATCCTTATGAAATTTTAGCATAATGTTGCTTGTCACAAACGGAAGGTTGGGATTGGTTTTGGGTATTGTGGCCCTGCCCGTTTTTTTTAAAAAGGGCCAAAAAGGGCCAAATTAGGTGTTTTCATATATTGGGCTGTAGAATATTTATTATTTATCGGATTTTGATGGGGTTTCTTTCAGTGTGATCCTAAGGAAATTTGGAATGGGAAGTATGTCAACGGATTTCATGTCACATGTACCGTTAATGAGATAAATGGGTCCCAAAAGGATGCAGTTTTTTTCATTAGATTCCTTATGAAAAATTAATATGGCGCTCAACTTTTATATTTTTGGTAACTTGTTTCCTTTCTGAGCTATGAGGGGCCGAAGGGGGCCAAAATTGCAAATTTGCTGATTACCTGAAATTTTTATTTTTCATCGGATTTCGATGGGATTTTTTTCTTTGAATTCCTTATGATATAAGCTGTCAGTAGTATGTCAACGGATATTGTGTAGCTCTTACCGTTTCTGAGCTACAAGGGGTCAAAGGGGCCTAAATTGCAAATTTTCGAAATATGTGAAATCTTTATTTTTCATCAGATTTCAATAGGATTTTTTTTCTTTGGATTCCTCTTGATGTAAGTTGTCAGTAGTAATGGCAGCGGATGTAGCGTAGCTCTTACCGTTTTCGAGCTACAAGGGGTCAAAGGGGCCAAAATTGTAATTTTCGAAATATTTGAAATCCTTATTATTCATTGGATTTTGATCAGATTTTTTTCTTTGGATTCTTCTTGATATAAGCTTTCAGTAGTAAGTCAACAAATTTGGCATAGCTTTTCCCGTTTCTGAGCTAAAGGGGCTATAGGGGCCAAAATTGTAACTGATTCAAGCTCTTTATTGTGTCCATTTATTTACTGTATCAAGCTCTTTACTGTGTCCTCATTCATTTGAATTGCACTCATGTTCAAATTTCAGTATTCGACATGCTGCGGTCGTATCATGCTGCGCTCGGCGTAGCCCTTTATTTGTGTTTTATTTCAACAAGAGGCTCTCAAGAGCCTGTATCGCTCACCTGGGTCCTATGCAGCACTATAATTCCAAATTGATAGTCCATCTTTGGTGGTGTATGTACATAAAAATCAGATACTTTTTATAAAATTGAATTTAAATTGTTCAAGTAGTTTCAGAGAAGATTTTTGAATGCAGTTTCCAAACTTCAAGGGCCTATGTTAATATACTTTCCCTGCTGGCAGCTATTTATTATAAAACTTTGAAGAGGGTCACCCAATGACTATTACATCAAATTCTACTGAAATTGATCAAGCAGTTTCAGAGCAGAAGATCTTTTTATGCATTTCCCATTTGGTCCTATGTTAAACTAAGTTTTGCCACTGGTGGCCATGTCAGGAAATCTCACAAGTTTCATTTATGCAATGTTTAAATTGAATCCATTCAGTGGTTTTATATTATATCTTTGCATGCATTTCCCCTTAGGGTCCAATTCATTGCTGGCCGCTATATTGGATGATGGATCAGCACCAAGGAAACAACACTTGATCAGCTTCTCATAAGCATCATTTATGCAAAGTTTGGTTTAAATCTATTGCAGTTTTCTAGAAGATATTCTGTTAAATTAAGTTCACAGCTGGTGACACGTGGTCAGCACCTGACAGGCATCATTCATGTGATGTTTGATTCAAATCCATTCAGCAGTTCTCTAGAAGATCTTTGTGCGTATTTCCCATAGGGTCCAATGCTGTGGGTCATATACGATGACAGATCAGCACCTAAGTAAAAAATATTTAGTCAGCATCTCACAAGCATTATTAATGCCAAGTATGGGTTAAGCAATTCAGTGGTTCTCAAAAAGAAGTTCTTTGTATGCATAATTTTACCATTGGGTCCAATGTTAAAATTTAGTTCCCCTGCTGGCGGCCATGTTGGATGACGGATCGGCACCAAAGTAGTAACACTTCTTCAGCACCTCATAAGCATCATTCATGCCAAGTTTGGTTCAAATCCATTCATTTGTTCTCAAGAAGAAGTTCTTTGTATTTTCCCATAGGGTCCAATGTTAAAATTAAAATCCCCGCTGGCGGCCATGTTGGATGACAGATCGGCACCAAAGTAACAACACTTGGTCAGCACCTCATCAGCATCATTCATGCCAGGTTTGGTTCAAATCCATTGGGTGGTTTCTGAAGAAGAATTTTCCCATTAGGTCAAATAGTAAACTAAGTTTCCCGCTGGCAGCCATCTTGGAAGAGGTCGGAAAACTTGACCATGTTCAGTAAAATATAGTTCCTAACATACTGAACATTCTTGCAATTTAAACTTGACCTCTATCTCAAAGCATTTTTGAAATATAGGACAAAAAGTATAAAATCACGAAAAATTTGACCAATAAAGGACCACAACTCATATATAGGTACTTGGATTTTCTTCAAAATTTCATTGTGGGTAGATCTTAACATGCTGAACATTTTTGCAATTTAAACTTAACCTCTATCTGTTATAGTTCTTAATAAAAAATATGAAATATCAAAATTTTGAAAATTTTATGGAAAAAGGGCAATAACTCTTAGATGGGTCCTCAGATTTTCTTCAAATTTCAGCATGGGTAGATCTTCTTCATGCTGATCATTTTTACCACATGTCAGATTTTTGATATCTGTGATGGTTTTTGAGTTATTTGACAAAAACTGTAATTTACCCCTATGTTCTATTTTTAGTAACGGCAGCCATGTTGTTTGACCTAAGACATACAAAATAACAAATTTGAAACTAGATTCCCTAGTGATGATTCAGTTGAAGTTTGGTTCCATTTGACCCAGTGGTTTCAGAGGAGGAGATTTTTGAAAGTGAACTAACGAGGGAAGGACGGACGGACGGACGGACAGACGACGGATGCCAAGTGATGGCAATAGCTCACCCTGGTATAGCCAGGTGAGCTAAAAAGTATAAGAGATAGAGGTCAAGTGTAAATTGCAGAAAGGTTCAGCATATCAAGGTCTACCCACCCTGATATTTTTGAAGAAAGTAAGAGTTATTGCCATTTTCACAGAATTTTCAAAATTTTCATATTTTCGTCTTTTTTTCCAGAACTATAGAAGATGGAGGTTCAGTGTAAATTGATAAAATGTTTGCCATGCTGTTGCGACTTCAAAACTGGTATTGAAAATTGTTCGTTGACCACCGTTTTCAAAAAGGCCGCCGAAAAAAGGCGGGAAAATTCAACATTGTCCGATTTCAATGAAATTTGGTTTCCAAATAGATATTGATGTTGTGACTTCAAAACTTTTGTGAAAATTGTTCGTTGATGGCCATTTTCAAAATGGCTGCCAAAAAAGGCGGGAAATTTTAACATTGTCCGATTTCAATGAAATTTGGTATCCAAAAAGGTATTGATGTCACAACTTCAAAACTGATGTTAAATATTAAACTTTTGTGAAAATTGTTCGTTGACTGCCATTTTCAAAATGGCCACCAATAAAGGCGGGAAAATTCAACATTGTCCGATTTCAATGAAATTTGGTATCCAAATAGATATTGATGTTGCAACTTAAAACCAGTGTTGAATTTTGTTCGTTGACCGCCATTTACAAAATGGCCGCCAAAAAGGCAGGAGTATTCAACATTGTCCGATTTCAATGAAATTTGGTTTCCAAATAGATATTGATTTCATAACTTCAAAACTGATCTTGAAAAATGTTCACTGACAAACATTTTCAAAATGGCTGACAAAAAAAACGGGAAAATTCAACATTGTCCGATTTCAATGACATTTAGTTTCCAAATAGATATTGATGTTGAGACTTCAAAACTGATGTTGAAAATTGTTCATTGACCGCTATTTACAGAATGATGTCTCGACTTCAAAACTGGTGTGGAAAGTGGTCCTTAGCAAGAACGTTTTGTGTCAAAAAAGCCCAACAAATAAATATAGTAAAACATTATCAGACTTTAGATACAGTTCAAGATGTGTTGCTGGAGCTACCAAAGTTTGAGAGAATGAAGATCAAGTGTATAACTTACAATGTTAGCTTGATTGAGGCAACTGAAAGCCAGTTTAGCGATACAGGCTCCTTGGAGCCTCTGGTTTAGTGGTTCTTTGGCCAATTTTGGCTCAGAAATGGTAAAACTTTGCAAAATACTTCAACAGTGTTTGAAGCTATGATTGAAGTCTTAAAGTGGAGACTAAAGGAAAAATTGATGGGTGTTCCATGGAATACTTGTGTCGCCTGCACTACAGAAGAGCCATTTTTGGCCAAGTGAACCCCTTAATCTGTAAAATCAAAATTTTAAGTATCAGGTGCACAATTAAATCAAGTGATCAACAAATTCTAAAAGGTTGGTTGGATTAAGACTTCTAGTTTTGAAAAAGTACCACATTAACAAACCAGAATAACAAATGAGCTATTTTGGCTCAGTGAACCTCTAAAATCTGTAAAATCAAAATATTACATATCAGATGCACAACAAGATCAGGTGAACAACATATCCTGCAAGTTTGGTTGGAAAAAAACCGACAGACGACGTAGGACGACGACGACGACGTGAGACAACGGTTAGTAATCCCTATGTGTCGACCCTGCTTACAGCAGGCCACACATATCTGTGAAGAAATACTTTTAAAGAAGTGTCAATTTCATAGAAAATTGGTTTTTAGACATTTGAATATTAAAAAAAAAAGTTGGAGGGTACTAAGTATCATGAATACACTATTACTACTTTTATAAGGAGACTATTATAGTTAAAAGAATGTAAATATGTCAGACACGTGATGTCAGAACATAGTTAGAAATTGAAAAAGTACCATAAGGATAACGTGATCATATTCAAGATTCTTTGGCCATAATATAAAAATTAGTAGATTCTCATTCCATTAAACCCCAAATTGTTAAACCTCAGGAAAAAAGTATTTTGATATTTGTCCTTTAGTCATTTTCTTTTGAAAAAAGACAACATTTTTGTGTCGTGCAGCCTGCACCTAGTGCAGGATTGACACACCGTCGTCTTGCGCCCGTCTGTCTATGGCTCCAAAATTTTTACCATTATCTGCATCTTCTCCTAAACCTCTGGGTACTTTCAAACCATACTTGCAGGAATTTTTCAATAATTGTATATGTGCACCATGCATTTAGTTTTCTTTATTTATGTTTTTCCACATTTTGTGCAGCTATTTTTGGACTTTGTCATTTTAGCGTATTGGAGCCATAGGGTAAACCTCCATTATCCTCATCTCCTCCTAGACCGCTTGGTACTTTGCAACCAAACTTGCAAGAAGGCTTTAATATATATTGTAGATGTGCAACATGCATTTAGTTTTTGATTAATTTTTTTAAGGATTTTCTAGCTATCTTTGGACTTTGTCATTTTAGCTTATTGGCATCATAAGGTATACCTCCATTATCCGCAACTCCTCCTAGACCGCTTGGTACGTTCCAACCAAACTTGCAAGAAGGCTTAAATATCTTGCAATTGAGTTTTTAGTTTAATTTAGATTTTTTTTATGCCCGGCCCACAAATGTGGAAGGGGCATATAGTGTTACCCTTGTCCGTCCTTCCGTACGTCCGGTTAAGTTTTGCGTTTAAGTACATTTCTCAGGAACTGTATGAGGTAGAACAATAATAGTAGGCCAGTAGGTAGATATTTGATAGTACTACAGAGTTCACTAGGTAGTTTGACTCTTTGACCTACTCTTCATGCTTGAGTGACTCTGGTAAAGTTTTGTGTTAAAGTCCATTTCTCATCAACCACACCATATAGGACAATGATGTTTCATCAAATTGATTGCATTGATGAGTACTGCCAAAATCATTGACAATTAGATATCTTTGACCTACATTTCACGCTTCAGTGACTTTGGTTTACTATGTATTGTAGCATCATGATATTTTACTGTAACATTCATCTAAAGCAGATCTATCCATTTCACCAACAACTTGATGTCCATGATCTACATTTTTAGGTTGAATGACTTTGGTTAAATTTTGCATTTCATCACAATTCAGTTACAGGGAACTAATTTTATGAATGATTTATATGGGTTAATCTGTTGCGATAAATTCATTTGCGGGGCATCCGTGTCTTGCAGACACATTCTTTAGTTTCAGATTTTTTTAGCTATCTTTGGACTTTGTCATTTAAGCTTATTGGTGTCATAGGGCATACCTCCATTATCCGCAGCTCTTCCTTGATGGCTTGGTACTTTGCAACCAAACTTCCAGGAATACTACAATATATATTGCAGATCTGCACCATACTTTTAGTTTTTTTTATACGACCACAAAAATTTTGCAGTCGTATTATGGTATGGCGCAGTTGTCGGCGTCTGCGTCGGCGTCTGTGGCCAGTATAACTTTGTTTCTAGCGGACGGATCATCTTCAAACTTCAGTATGTGGTTTCTTGGCGTAAGGTTAATCCCAGGTTTTAATTTCGGGTTTGTGGCCCCACCTGTTTCAGAAAAAGGGGCCAAAAAGGGGTAAAATTGGGTATTTTTGTGTCTGTGGACAGCATAACTTTGGTTCCAGTGAACGGATCATTTTCAAATTTAAGTATGATGTTTCTTGGCACATGCTTTAGCCCAGGCTATAATTTTATGTTCCGGGCCCGCCCGTTTCAGAAAAAGGGGTTAAATTGGTTGTTTTCACATATTTTACTGTAGAATCTTTATTATTTATCGAATTTTGATGGGATGTCTTTCAGTAAACTCCTTAGAAAATTTCCAATCTGTTGTATGCCAATGGATTTTACATGGCATGTACCGCTCACGAGATAAATGGGGCCCAAAAGGGGCGAATTTCAAAAATTTCATTTTTTTTATGTTTAGTCTGATTTTGATGCAATTTTTTCCAAAGGATTCCTTATGAAAAATTATCATAGCGCTCTACTATGAGAATTTTGGTAACTTGTTTCCTTACCCAGCTATGAGGGGCAGAAGGGGGCCAAAATTGTAAATTTACAGATAACCTAAAATTTGTATTTTTCATCGGATTTTGATGGATTTTTTTTCTTTGGATTCCTCTTGATGTAAGCTTTCAGTATTATGTCAACGGATTTGGCGTAGCTCTTACTTACCGTTTCCGAGCTATAAGGGTTCAAAGGGAAAACAACTGCAAATTTGCAGATTGCCTGAAATTTTTATTTTTCATCTGATTTCAACGGGATTTTTTTCTTTGGATTCATCTTGATGTAAGCTTTCAGCGGTATGTCAACGAATTTGGCGTAGCTCTTACTGTTTCCGAGCTATAAGGGTTCAAAGGGGCCACAACTGCAAATTTGCAGAATGCCTGAAATTTTTATTTTTCATCCGATTTCAATGGGATTTTTATCTTTGGATTCCTCTTGATACAAGCTTTCAGTAGTGTGTCAACGGATTTGGCGTAGCTCTTACCGTTTCCATGCTATAAGGGTTCAAAGGGGCCAAAACTGCAAATTTGCAGATGACCTAAAATTTTTAATTTTTCATCGCATTTCGATTGGATTCCTCTTGATATAAGCTTTCAGTGGTATGTCGATGGCTTTGGCGTAGCTCTTACCGTTTCCTAGCTATAAGGGGCAAAATTGCATTTTTGTCTCGCCCACGACGAAAGTTGCGAAAAGCGAGACATAGGCGTGCAAAGTATGACCGCGACGGCGGCGTAAACTCAAGTTATTATATAGAAGCCTTTGATGTAGGAACTTTATATTTGGTCCATAGGTAGCTTACGGCGAACCGTATCTGTCAGACCCAAAATCATGTGACCTTGACCAGGTTAAATTTTTATGCTTAAGTCCATTTCTCAATAACTACTACCTAGAAGTCAATGATATTTGGTATATAGCTTGATCTTGGTTAGTACATGTCAGCAGAGACATTTAAATACGTGTTTTTTTATGTCTCTGATGTCAGTCTGCCATATGGCATTTGACCTTGATCTCAGAGTCACGGTCCAGTGCCCAGGTTAAGTTTTTTTGCCTAAGTCCAGATTAAGTTTTTGCTTAAGTCTGTTTCTCAATAACTACAAGTGATATGTCAATGATATTTGGTTTATAGCTTGGTCTTGGTTAGTACATGTCAGTCTGCCATATGGCTTTTGACCTTGACCTCAATTTCATGGTCGAGTGACCAGAATAAGTTTTTTTGCTTAAGTCTATTTCTCAATAACTACAAGCTATAGGTCAATGATATTTGGTATATAGCTTGGTCTTGGTTAGTACATGTCAGTCTGTCATATGGCTTTTGACTTTGACCTCAATTTCACAGTCCAGTGACCAGGTTAAGTTTTGTTTTGCTTCAGTCTGTTTCTCAATAGAAATTATATACTAAATACACACAATTTACATTTGATAACCTTTATATATTATCATAGATTTATTATACAGTATACTCATATATTTCGCATTGTTTTTCCATCCGGATGTAAAATATTCCCGCTGTGTTTATTGGTTGGTTTAATTAATTACATAATTACACAAGATATACTTAATTCATAAATTGACAAGAAATCGCTTTGCGCAGTCTCAAAACTTTGGCGACATTTCATTGGTCGACCTCTCCTGTGAGGAGCTGACGCGTCCAATGAACATCTAGCCTGGGGATCCTGGCCTGGCGCAAGCGATAGCAAACGGGCCAGGATCCCCAGGCTAAATGAACATCATGTCTTCAAGCCACCGTAGAAGGAGAGAATCGGATACGGAGAGGGCTTGAATTATTCGAGTTAGAGAACTCCCGACGTTATCACTATATAGATTTATATAGTAATTGTGATTCAAAATTGCAATCACCGATTCCACGAAGACATATGATTTTTTGTTTTGTTATTTTCAGATTATTTATCAATTCAAAATAAGTTGATGTTTTGATCCGTCACTTTTGATTTAAAATTTGGTATCATTTTGCTTGAAGTTTGTATATAGAATATACTCCGAAACGTATAAACCATACACTTTGACCCACAAAAGCATCTTATTTCCTGAAATTACAATATTTGTTTTGATACTCATTGTAAAGGCGAAAGGCTCGGGAATCCAAACATACTTTCAAAACAAAAATAACTTATATGATTGATCCGTCACTTTTGGGGTAAACTTTGAAAAAAAACTTTTTCCCGAAAAAACAAAGTCGCGATTCTTTTAAATACAACATAAATTCCATGACAAGTACATGTAGATTTGAAGGATAATACAAGACAATGATGGTTATAATTTTAAAGTGATTATTATTTTGAAAATAATAATAACAAACATAAACATATAAATTTTAAAATAAAAAAGTATAAATTTAAGAGAAAGGGGATGGCGCGCTTTAATTTTCTTGCTATTGTCCGGTTGACGAATTTACAAGGGCAACATTATATACATCCCAGATTAACATGCATCGAAAAAAATAATAAATGGGCATAAAGGTTAAACTGTAACAAAAGATTACAGAATGTTCTAACTACATATATAATAATTTCATATTTTACACCTACAGAATGTAATAGATAATTCATGAACTAATGAATCCGGACAATTTATCATTACCCCCGCAGTGACTTCAAACACAATTACATAATTATTTATTTGATCTACTGGTATCATATTATATTTGTAAGTAGATAAAAACACAAAATGTATTTTCGTGTCTTTTTTTCAAAGAAATGTTAGAATATTAGCAAGAGAATTTCATATTTCAATGTAATGATTTTATTTATTGACTTTTTTACATTCAAGCACAATGATGGTGTTTTGTTAAGTGGCATCTATTTAGTCGGGTAACAGATGGATATTTTGACCTGTACCCAGGAGGACTATTTGTCCAAAAGTTTGGTACATTTATGCCGTTTACCCTTTAAAAGGTGAATACGCTCAAGACGGACAAATGGTAAAAACCTTATTCTGGACTTATCTTAGAGAAACTTTGCAGTGACACATTTAGTATCATTACAGTTATATTACTTATCTATATGCATATCTGGCTTAAAAATTCGTAAAAAGTTGGTTTAAATTTCCTCTTGCAACTTCCGTTAAGTTTAAGAATTGATCCTGTTTGAAGTAATACCAAAATCATACCATGTACGAAGCAATACCACACAAAATGTTTGCAGTACCCCCTTTTTTAACCAGGAGCCTATCGGGAGCCTGTGAAACCTTCTTAACGGGAAACATTACATTACATCTCCATTACAGACACTATGTTAATCCATCATTGCACAACATGTGCAATTCACTTTATTAACTTGATTACATAAAAATTGGTCAACTATACTTGTCCGAATATGTCATATGTGAACGAAACAAACGTCCATCCACTCGATATTTTTCAATATTTCATACTTTCGGTTCCTTGGATTTTCAAAATAGATATGTGATAACTCGTGCTTTAACTGGGGGTGTAACCCCCCCCCCCCCCCCCCCCTACCCCTGGAATCCGGAATACCGGCTAAATTTAACAGGAATCCGGAATACGTTTATCGCAGTCATACAAAATCACGATGTCAAAAAAATCGGCAACCAAATTTCCGGCGTACGCGTACGAAATACTCTTTTTGGAATCCAGCGTACCATACCTCGGCGTACGGAATACTCTCTAAATATACCCGGAATCCGGCGTACAAAAAGGGGGGTTACACCCACTTAACTAGAAGATGTGCCGATACAAAATACTATAGTATAGCCAAGGACTTATAATGAGTCATTATAAGGGAGCAACCATTTGATTTTTATTGGGGGGCTATGGTCAAATTTTCCATCCTGCCTTTTTATTTTTGGAAAATTGAAAGCCTGCATTTTTTTTGCGCGCTTACGCGCGCCTCACTTTTTCTTTTCAATATCCTTAAAATTATACAGCCAAATCTACCATCCTGCATTTTTTTTCAGGACAAGTACTGTCCTGGTTATTTTTTTCTATATTTTTGGCGTCCTGCCTTTTTATTTTAAATTTGACCATAGCCCCCCCATAAAAATCAAATGGTCGTTCCCTAAGTCCTTGAGTATAGCTTTGTTAATCACATTTTTTATGAGTGCAAATTATAAGCAAAAGAGAACGTAAATATAAAAAGCAAACTTAAATCGAATAGATATAAATCAATTAAATCTTTTTGTGTTTGTGTTTGCATCTTTTTGTGTTTGTGTTTGCATCTTTCTTTGACTTTTCAATACAATTTATAGAGTAAACTAATATCTAAAATCGACAATTAAAATAAATTTTATTTTTTGTTATCTCTACGAAACCACGAAGGGCATGAAATAGCAGGGGGTTGTTTATATACAGATTAATACATGGGCATTTCCATATTGGCCTGGTTATCATCCCGAGACAGCCATATTGGCCCGAGACGAAGTCGAGGGACAATGTGGGTCGAGGGATGATAATCAGGTCAATATGGAAATGCACATGTATTAAACTTTTTATTACCTACTTGTGGGTGTAACCCCCCTTTTTGTACGCCGGATTCCGGGTATATTTAGAGAGTATTCCGTACGCCGAGGTATGGTACGCTGGATTCCAAAAAGAGTATTTCGTACGCGTACGCCGGAAATTTGGTTGCCGATTTTTTTGACATCGTGATTTTGTATGACTGCGATAAACGTATTCCGGATTCCTGTTAAATTTAGCCGGTATTCCGGATTCCAGGGGTAGGGGGGGGGGGGGGGTTACACCCCCATACTTCCGACGTTTAGAAATGCCAGGCCGATATGGACCGGAAGTCGTTTATTTGCCCAGGCCAATATGGACCTGAAGTGTTTATTTTGTCTGAGATGCACGAGGAGCATAAAATAACCTATTATTTTCCCGGGGTGTGAAAATATGGACAGTTTACTTCCGGTCATATTGATCATGCAAAAATGCTTTTATTTCTACTAAGTATGTAATAATATATGATAATGCAGATATCCTTTTATTAACCCGAATAATCCAGTCGTTATATTCCACTCACGATCGCTACATTAACGTAGAAGAAGAGAATCGGATACGGAGAGGGCTTGAATTATTCGAGTTATCCTTTTATTAATTATTCAAATATGTTGTTATCAAATATACATGAACATGCATAGTCTTAATCCCCCTTTTTTAGTCAGACAATAACAATCAATAGATGTCATGGACAAGAACCTTTGCACAGCCACTTCAAAATAACGTACAACTTCAGATTTTCTTGATGTTGTATTCATAATACACTTTAAAATACGGGTTAATACAAGCGCATCTTACTTTATTTTTGTTTTGTTTTTTTTTCTTCAAATGTTGGAACAGTCAAAAATACTGTTTCAGTGACTCAGAGTTCAGCGGAAAGACAATCAGTAGAGAAAAATAAAGAATAGGAACTCTCGAGTTGAATAACATAGTTTTGTAACTTGAAACGAATATGGTAACCTGAAATGTTTAATCCAGATTCATTATGTTCTTTCTATGTCTATATTCGGATATAGGGCAGGGATGGGGTAATTGTAATGTGTAATTGTAATTAATTGTAATTAATTACAAATTTTGATGTAATTGGAAGTAATGTGTAATTGACAAACATTTGAATTACATGTAATTGTAATTTAATTAATTACTTACCAAAAAAGGGTTGTAATTTCAATTACTTTTCCAATTACATTCAATTACTTATACATTCTAAACGAGAGCGAATGGAAGATGGCTACCTCCTTTCTTCTTATGAGTATTTAAGAAAGTTTAGATAATTTCTTGACACAAAATATTATTTTGACTTTGTATTTTTAATATGCAAGAAAATGTACTTTTCTCTCTTGTTTTCAAATGTGGACATTGTGCAAATTGATGTTTCCTCTGATGCATTTTTTTTCATTTTTTATGTTTTGATAGAGCAACTCTTAATATTAAATTAATGTTTGAAATATAAATTAGATTTAAAATTAATGTTATTTAAACAGTAAAAAAATATGTTTATTGAACCTTATTATAAATGCCTACAGCAATATGGCTTCTAATGAGTTATTTGTCATATTTACTTTGGTGTCAGTGATTAACAAAACTTGATTAGTGTCTAATTGACATGATTAGTGCCTTTAGGCATTATAATCAACCTTTTAAATACAAGTACAAAGTCTAAATTTTAATGATTTTAACATTATTTTATATAAACTATTTATTATCTATCATCAGTGTACCCATGAAACAGTATTATTTTGTTAAAATATTATTAAAATGTTAAAGCATTGTTCCATTGCTGTGTTTTACCATGTATTTGTAGGGATTTTGTCTCATTTGCATTTACTCCATATCCCTTCATTGTTAATATTATACTCAAAAATTTAAAAAAATCTTAAAAATGAAAATTATTTTAAATTTCAATTTATTTTATTCTTGTTTGATTAAATTTCAAAAATTTAAATAGCGAATATACAAAAAATTTACAGGTAAATATTAAATACAAGTTAGAAACAAACTTTAATTGTTAAAACAACACAGTCCACTATGTTTATTTTTGCCTATATTCTATTCTATTCTATTTAAATATATCCCTCCAATTTCTGGAGAACCATTCACATGAATGTAGACTGAGTGCTACTAAGCTGTAAGCAACTGAGTGCAATATATGTACAGGTGCTATCCAACGTTGGTGGCTCAATACTAAGAAGAATCCATTAATTAATTTTCCACCATTGGATTATAAAAATTTTTGTTGACTAAGCGGCATCCCACCACCACAATATACATCTTCCGCTACTTGCAATAATAAATTTCTGCATAACAGTCAACTGCAACGTACATGCTAAATCTAACATCAATAACTTATCAAAATGTACATATTCAGTACTGTCCACTGGAGTACACAATCCACAGTCAATTTTAATAATAATTATTACACTGTCACAGAGTTCAGTTCATCTCAAATCAATATTCATCCTATCTATCCTACTTAAAATCATTATATCTAAAATCTAAAAAGCGTTCCCTGAACATAATATCAAAATTATCCATAACAATTCAACTTTAAAAATAACTACATTAATTTAAAATCTAGAAACATTTTTTTATACCAAAAATCTTAACCAGGTCCTTATCATCAGTGTACTGCACCCCCAACATATCACAAACCACCCCAGGCACATGGTATGCCCAATCCATCTATCGAAGCAACGAACATCACCAGTTTTACTTCACTGGTATGTTTAATATTTCACATCTTTTCTTATGTAAAGCAAAAACAAGTCCCCTTGAAAGTGATTCAAGCTTACATTGAACATTATTTGACTGTAAAATCATAGGGACACATGGATTACCAACATCCATCACATATTTTATAATTAAAAGTGGACAAACCAGGATGACACCTTTCTAATTAAATGAATGTTCTGTTAATGTGTTTAAACTGTCTGCTAAGCTTTCATAAATATTTTACTCCCACATTCAAGTTATAGTCATAATGGAAGTTAGATACATGCCAGCTGCCTGCAAATTGAGGGAATTCAAAATAACTGCAAATATTACTGAATGTATTTGCCAGTCAGTTATTAACCACCAATCGATAAACTTTTGAGTCTGAGATGTTTAGACTAGAGGACAATAATTTGAACATTGAATGTAGTTAAAGTTTATCAGTAATCACAATGGTTAATTTCTTGGTAGTTTATTAATTTTGCAATAATAGGTAATGAAATGCTTTCGTTCATGGCTCTTATAGTACTTTTCGTTTGATAGCATGATAAATAACTTTTGAAAATAAATGATAAAAATAAAATGTTGGCTTCAAATGTAATTTGTAATTTAATTAATTACATTTGCAAAGTAATTGTAATTTAATTAATTACATTCCAAAATCCTTGTAATTGTAATTGTAATTTAATTGAGCATTTTTGGAAAGTAATTGTAATTTAATTAATTACTTTTCAATGTAATTGACCCCATCCCTGATATAGGGTGCACTGGCCTAGCATATATTTATAGGAAGTTTACATACATAAAGTTTGAAAAAAGAATCACTTTGAATACATATGAAACTAATTTGAACCTGCTTCGGGTCGGGAAAACAATTGACGGCTCCAAAAGGTGGGGTGTTTCCGGGTGTTGGAAGTTCCGTTTTTCTTGGAAAAGGTTTTAGTTAAAATTGGGACAAAAAACTCAACTGGACCCTTCCCTCCTTTCTAGAACCTAACAGAAACCCGGTTTTTCTCGAAGACTGGGTCTGCCGTTTTATAAATATTTGCAATGAAGGACCAAATAACACAAGCCATTAGGAAAGACTTGACCCATAACACAAACTTTATTTTCAAGGTTAATGTGGTAACAGAGTAATTATATAAGCATGATCTCTTTTCAGGCTAAGTCTGATTTCGTAATTAAAGAACACATGTAATGGTGGATAAACAGGTGTGCACTATAGAAAAATGAATACACTGTCAGACAAAAAAAAGACCTACAAACATTCCTAATACACAAAAAGAACCAGAGGTGATCTATGCTATGGTTAGAATAGCATGCTAGAAATAAAATGATTTAAAAAATTGTTTGGTCTAGCTAAACGAAATAGTTTGGAACTGAATACATGTCCCATCTTGATGAAAATTAAATTACTTTCACAAATTTTGAATATTAAATAAAATTATAAATGATGTGCTGTAAATATAGTAAAGGTGTTCCATGACAGACGAATTATGTGTGGTTGTGGAATACTCGACGAAATGATCAGACAAACGTCATGGTCCCCCCTTTTCCCGTATATTTATAGATGAGAAAATTTAAACATAAAATATCGCTTGGACATTCTCTGTAAGGACACACTGATATAGAATATTAGAGATAAGAGAAACATGTTAATTAATACCCGTATGGCACGCCAAAGCCACAAAAATGAGATAATATAGCATTATCTAAGATAATGCTATTTTATCTGAATTTTTGTGGTTTTGGCGCACATTATCAGACTTATATTATCAGGTTTCCTCATTACCACCTGATAAGTACTTTTTAATATTTGATACATAGGTCTTTATGAAATGGTGTGGTAATGATGTTTTATCTGATGATAACATAGCATTACCTGTTAATACAGTTTTATCTGCATATTTGTGGTTTTGGCGTGCCAGTAAGTGTATTATCTGTTTTCTAATATCAACCAATTAGACTTTATATATGTGGGCTACATGTATTATCAGATTTATGTTACTGTGTTATCTGATTTTTGTTGCATTCAATCAGATGTACATAGATAAATTTCAATAACTTATCAAATTCAATCTTTTTAGATCAAATAATCT
>MJUU01065466.1:0-12814 GCA_002080025.1 Modiolus philippinarum | reverse complement strand
TATATATATATATATATAGTGTCTTAGTTTAATCGGTTAATCTGAAATGAGAGCATTATGGCACAACTTCCGGATAGACCTATCAATTGTTCTTCGAACAATTGACATACTAGTTTATGTTTGTTGACGATCCCACATCCATGACCATAATAGAAATGGCTGTAGCGTCGTTCGACATTTAGCAAAGAATTCCTCTCAAAGCAGTGCTAGGGTCCATCTTGAACTTACTATGAGGTATGAGAAAAGCTCATTGTTGAAGGTCTCATGGCGACTTCAAGACGTAGAACAACAATAAAAGCGTTATTCCTTTGTTTGGTTCTACCATGTATTTGTAGGGAGTTTGTCTCGTGTGCATTTACTCCATATCCTTCCATTGGTTATATTTGATTTATTCGTTTAGACCATAACGCCTGAGCATACAAAGCAAGCAAGTTAACCAAACTTTTGATCAACATGGTCTAGGAAATATTACCATTTACCATGATTTATCATGAACCCAGTCATTGTTTAAACTTGTCTCAATAATGGAAAAATCCGATATACGTTGTTATCTCCCGCTTACAGAAAGCAGTGGGGGTATGTAATGAAGTCCGTCCGTACGTACGTCTGTGTGTAGTGCTCCCCAATAGCTCTGGAACTATACGAGATATAAATTTGAAACTTGGCACCTTGCTAGAGTATGATCTGCACTAGTGCGCTAGGGGTTCGGAGTTTCTGTCAAACGCCCTAGGGGGAAAATTATGAGCGAATTTTCGCGATAACTTATAATCGAAGAAATCTCCAAGGCTATTTGGGCTAGAAAGTTGAAACCCATGAATCGACTCACATATTCTGTAGCAACTTCACAGAGGGCGTCGGAATTTTCGTATGACCCCTCAGGGCATGGCCTCTCAGGGGTCCAAAAAACGAAAAAACTCCTTCTACACCTTAAGTGGCAGAAACCTCGTTTTATGGATATAAGTAACACTATAAAAGTTGTCTGTGTCGAAGGTTTCCAAATTTTGAAATTTTCCATCAGGGTAAAGTAATGAGCGAAATTGTATCTCGAGTAACCCAGTAATATGCGAAATCTTCTGAAGTATTTATGTTTGGAAGCTAAAACTTTCTATATGAGTTCCATTATGTTTATCTTATTTGCTAATTATATTTGGTATGACCCCTAGGGACATGCCCTTAAGGGACCAAAACGCGTAAAACATTAAGTGCTCAGCATATGACTGGAACTTTGTTTATGATTTTCATTTTGTGGTTTGCATTTTCAAGGGAAATAACTTGAATTGCTTTTGGAATATAAGATAAGAATTTATAATTTTGACCAATAATTTTTGAAATTCTAACATAAAATCATATAATATGAAGCAACTCTTCAATGTCATCAGCTAGTATGAACACTTGAACTTCAAAAATATTATTCTTATATTGGTTCACTCAAAGAACCATTACTTTTTTGTAATTTTACCTAGCAACCATATTTTTTGTGCCCTATTTTATCAGTGATCATTTTTAATAGTCAGATCGCAAAAAACTTTGATTGAAATTTTGGTAAATTTCCTGAAAGTCTTAAGTCTAAAGACCTGTTATTTTTTTTAATTCTACCTAGCAACCATATCTTTTTTTCAATTCATAACAGTAATGATGATCATTTTCAATAGTCGGATTGCAAAAAACTTTTTTTTTGGTAAATTTCCTGAAAGTCTTTTAGACCTGTTTTTGGAATTCTACCTAGCAACCCATATCTTTTTCAATTCCTAACAGTAATGATGATCATTTTCAATAGTCAGAATTGCATTTTGTTAAATTTCCTTACACTCTCAAAAACATGTAATTTTTTGGAATTCTACCTAGCATCCATACCTTTTTCATCATTGTTTTCAATAGAAAGACTGCAAAAATCTTCTGTTCTTGTTCTGGTAAATTTCCCGAAACCCACAAATACCAGTATTTTTGGGAATTCAACCTAGCAACCATACCTTTTTCAATTCCTCACAGTAACAGTGATTGTTTTCAATACTAAGACTGCAAAAATGTTTGATTCTGGTTTTGATGATTTTCATAAAACTCTCAAGGATCTGTTTTTTTTTCTTAGGGTGATTCTATCTATTTCAATTCCTTACAATAATTGGTACTGTTTCCAATAGTAAGACTGCATTATGATTCCTATATATACATTTTCAAAACCAAACTTAGTATTGGCCAAAAAATGCGAGCGGGGGATTGCAATCTATGATTGACCTTTTCCTATTTGCAATATGTTTTAGAGCTAAAATATTTGTACATGAACAAAAACATCATTGGAAAACACATAAAGAAACTCTCGTTTTGTAAATAAGTAAAAGTAGTAGCATCATTTTCTTAAAAATAAAAGCATAAATTCCTTGTCGCTATATTCTCAACAATAGTGCAATATATAATTACAGAGTGAACAAAAGAAAGAATTCCAGTATAACAAGTATGCAACCAAGAAAACATTGGCTAAAGGACTTCTGGATATCAGCTTATTGATGGCAAATGCATCACAACTTAAAGCTATTCTGAATGCTGGGACAATTGTGGATTACTTCTGGGCTGTTGTAGTACTTATTATACTGTCTCTTGTTCTTCAGTTTGTTGTTGGAGTCATCTTATTGGTCCTTGGGAGCCAGGAAGTCAAATCACCAGACGAAAAACGTCATGTGCATGTACTCAATGATACTACTGTAGCTCTGGTGGCTGTTATAACCGTTGTCAATGTTTTCATTGCGGCTTTTGGAATAAAAATATCGACTTAAGTTTGGGGCAGTGTATTTACAGGATTTGGGCACTTCATCAACGATAGTCATATTCAATCCATCAATATATTATTTCTGTAGATAGTCAAACATTGTTATTTTTGTTTATAAGGAATAAGAAATATTGGAAGTTTAAAGGTGAAGTCATCCGCATAATATTTTTATACCAGACCTATAAGGAATGGAAGACAGAACAATTTAAATGCTGACACTTCGATTACTTCTGTATGACTACATTTAATAAACTTTATAATAAAATTGATAAAAGAGCATCAAAATAGATTACAATAATGTTCCATTTTTATGGAACAAGGAAGCTTTTCGTAATCCTGTAAATAAAAAACCCATTAGAAGCTAATCAATGCTATTTACATTTGGAAATAGAAGATCCTTTACAAAGCAGTAGGATTGTAGCCCGGTACGAACATAAAAGTTTTTTTTACACTTTTGAACAGTCATCTTGAACTTGGATGGCAACAAAAATCAACAGCCTCTGAAATCATTGTAAAAATACAACCAAAAAAGAATTAAAGAAACAAACGGGGTTGTTTTCAATATTCTACTCTTATAAATAACACACTGAAAGTGCTCACTAACTATTATGTCCGCTTCCAACGACGCAGTGGTTGAAGAGTAACTTCATATGGGTTGCACATCTTTTCCAATCCGGATTTGACTCGTCATTTAGACGAGGTCATCTGGGGTCAACCGGAGGAAAAATGACATCATCCAACGTTGGAGCAAGGGACGGATATTTTCTACCAACGAATTTTACGTTGTTATTCAACATATGGGTAAAAATCGTTTTCAACTGACAAAGAAATCCACGAGGAACATTTCCAACCCACAAAAACGAAACTTGAATGGAAATGAAGAAATTACTATCTTCGTCTATCAGCGTATTGGAACCAGTTTTGTACCAGATTACTCCTTGTTTGGCTAAAATAATGAGCGATCCCGCAAATGCGCAATCGGTGTATACCACCAGCTCCAGTCATAACAACTATTCGTCAAAAGATGTTCTGAAAAAAGACCGAACTCTATAAAGCATGGTGTTTTTGTTTTATCACTCTCAGTAGTTGTGTCAGAAACTTTTTTTTTAAACTCAACTTAAAAATGACGTCAGTTATGACGTGATAACGACGAATATTATTTCTTTGGACGACGAACAGGTAAGACCCAGCACATGCTTAATAGACGAATTTCATATTTACGGGATGACTGCTAATTTAGCATGTTTTTCAAAGGGACGTCACTCGCTAACACCCGTCATTCTGGTTTTCGGTCTCATTAGGGAAAGGAGGGTCAGTAAATATTTTCTCTGGCAACGGTTACGATTTTCACTGTGGTAAGTACCCGAATAGCTTGAAATAATTTATTTAAAGACAATCGAGATATTACCCCTAGTCCAGTGATAGATACCCATGTATTCAAAATCTACTGCTGTCCCTTATTACAATGGAACCGTAAACCTGACTGTCGGTAAGCTGGTTCCCGGCTGACTACTCAACTATCATCTCTATGAGAATAAGTGAATAGTCAGCCGGGAACCAGCTTAGACTGTCGGGTCAGTAGGTTACTTCCCTTTGTGGAAAACGTTATAAAAACGGAGCCAAAGTCGGGATAAGAAATAAACATGAAAGTGGTCTATTATGAATACTGTAAAACTTAGATCTATCTTTGAACAGTTACTACGATTTCAAAAAAAAAAGAAGAAAAAAAAGTCGTACAAACGATTTTAAAATCGTACAAACGTTCAAACGACTTTTTAAAATTGTACAATTAATTGACAATTGTTGACAATGTTAAATTGTTCTACGATTTAGCTATTCTCATCATATCTTGCGAGCTTCACCTTTAGACCGAGATGCTATCAATCAGTACAGTAAAGTGTGTATTAAAGTTACATGTTGTACCTTTTATTTTTTCCAACCCCCATGATATATTTATGTGCATTGTAGCATTTCTAATATGAGGAAGGCGCTACCTTAAAAGCGAGCGAAGAAATTAACTTACACCCACAAACACTTATTCAAAATAAAAGAAAATGTGTCCATCGGACACGGATGCCCCTGCCATACAGATATATAGGCAAACAGGAAGTAGATGAGCGATTGACTTGAAAAGGGGGAGGGGGTACTGTACAACTCATCATACCAAAACTTCATACCAAATATCATTCCTGCATACACAAGCTGAGAAATCTTTGACGAAAATTTCGGGCGTACATTCGTACGTACGTACGGAGGTACGGACGGACAAGGGTAAAACTTAATGCCCCCGTTGCCTAACGGGCATTAAAATGTTAATACCTCCCACTGAGGGAAGAAACTGACATTTTATGAAACAATTATCTCTCAACGCAAACAAATATAGAAGCTGTAAAAGAAATTCAAGGAGAAGTTTCAGTATCAAAATGGAGATACATAGCAAAACAGTGACAACATGACAAAAGTAAACCAGAATGCAATAAAACCAAAGCAGTAGTAAACTTTCACAAAACTGATAGCTGGAAGTAGCATCTGCTGTTCCGGGAAAGAATGAACTTTTCCGCGCTGACATGTCTTTTTTGTGTTGGGGTATTATAAAGGAGGATTTCTGATTAAATGGGTGGGCACTTAAATCCATACTTGTTATAAAGTAGTGAAAAATCTACGGAAAATATTTGGGAAAATGACCATATAATGAGACCCTTTTGAAGGAGTGTTGAAACCGGAAAAATCTATTTTAAGTTAATATGACCATATAATGAGACCCTTTTGAAGGAGTGTTGAAACCGGAAAAATCTATTTTAAGTTAATGTGGCTATTTTGGCCAAAGTTTGATTTATTTTTTCAAACTTCAAACCCTGGATCTGCTTCTTATATTATTATTTGACTCCGAGTTGGATGGAATGTCATGGGAGAGCTGCACCTGCATATCAAATCTTTGTCAATTTTCTGCCCTAATAAGAATTAAAGGAAAAGCCAGAAAGATTTTTACGATTCCTGGAACCCCCATTGAACCACCAATTAATGTACCCCAGCAGTGCATGAGAATTTAAGCAATATCACATGCATTATTAGGTATGTATAGATTATGAAATGATGACTCCAGAATTTTGGAAACATGTACAGGTAAGATCATACAAAGTATAACCAAAAAGTGAAATGGGAGGAGCCGAGACCAAAATATAAACTCAATTACGTTCCATTTATAATTTACTGTGAAGTGCGTTTTGTTTCAACGCATTGCATAATGAAAACGCATGTTTCAATTTTACCACAGGCCTTAGCTCGGATTTTATAAAGTCCGAGAAATTTAAGCTAAGATGGACATAATTTCATTGCAGACACAGAAACTGAAAAGAGAGAATAGAAATAACTACATAAACCAAATAAAATTGGAATTGTTTGCCTGTAGGATAATTGATCAATGCTGTGCAGAACATATTTGTTTGATTTTTCCGTAATATGAATATTTTTGTCAATTTCTATTAAGGGACCGACCATTTAACCTGAAGGGGGCGGGGGGGGGGGGGGGTTNTTTTTTGTGCGAAGCGCTAAAAAAATTGTTTTTTTCACGTGTATCAACAAAATATTTTTTTTTCAAAATTAACATTTTTTGGGGGGCAGAAAGCCTTCTTCAGAAATTTTTTTTTTTTGGCAGCCAAAATATATTTTTCACATAAAATCAGCTCCAAAATATATTTTTTTTAATAAAAAAAAACCATAGCCCCCCCCTTTAAGTACTGTCGGTCCCTAACGACACATGTTATCTATCATTCATATATTTCAGACTGCTGTATTGTAAGTTTTCAAAATAATTATTTGCTTTATTTACTCTGTTATTCCTCTGACTCCCTATTCAATAACAACTTTTTCTCAACTCCAGCCTTTAGCGATTTCATTTAGAAGCAAAAAAAAAATGCCCCTTGCCATTGTCAATAACAGTTTTTGCATTTCTACCTCAATGTCAATACAGTTTATGCATTTCTCAATAATATTGTTATTGACAAGTAGGGAAGAAATTCAGTGCCAAGATAATCTATCTCCTTGAACAGCTTGGGGTAGCATTGCTTTTTGTGCTACCAAAATACGTAATTTTTTTAGTCCTCGTCTTGGAGGACTACATGTCAGTAAATGTCAGCACCAGTCCACATTTTAAGCTGATAAAGGCAAATTATGCAAGTAGGGTAAGCACACTAGTGCTTAGAGTTTGTGTGCAACGATTTCACATTCCGTGTAATCAATAACCTGATTTATTAATGAATGCAATGCCCACAAATGATGAAAAATTCGCCAAACCTTCATTATTTTATCGTCTGCTTACGTTCTGCATGGCATCAACAAACTGGTTTCCCTACTGGTTCCTAGGCATTGATCGTTATCTTCGAAGGGACACAGTTGCAAAAAGGAATGAAGAGTTAATTCAAACAGATTTTTATTGTATATTTTAATTCGATTTTAAATGAATTTTTTTTTTTCAAACGTTGTTTCTGTGTATTGTTCAGGCAAATATATTTACGATTAGTCGAGATTTTTTGATCACGTGACAATTAATCTCAAATCAAAACGGTTGAAAATAATTTTAATGTAATGGTAATTAAAAAAGTAGATGCATCGGTTATTTTCACAATTAAGAAGTAGCAGTTTAAGATTTGATATTTACCCAAAACTGTCATATTTTCTAAATTCACTTCAACGTTTTTGCTTTGAGGGTACACAAAAATTTTTCTCATTTCCGGTAGCGAAAATTTTAAGTCAACACCCCTACCATAGGAGCGAGCTTCGCTAAAAAACTTTGAGATCTTCGGAGAAAAAAAATTACATATATACAGATATACATCTTCCCAAGTCAAGTGTTTGCGATCCACGTAACTCCTCAAAAATCCTTGACAGATTTGGCTTATGTTTCACGGGCTGTTTCTCTGCACAAAAAGCACCCAAAAGAGCAATTTAGATTGAGATAAACGTCATTTTAATTCCTGGATTACTTCTCTTGATCGAATGCAAGTAGACAAATTAATAAAAATCCAGCTCTTCCAGTTTTGATTTGTTTTATTGGCTCATGGATTTGCTTCTGTAATAGAGAAGCAGCCCAAGAAAATATAAGCCAAATCTGTTAAGGGCTTATTGGGAAGGACATGGACCTCAAACACTTGACTTGGGAAGAAAAAGTCAGCAAATACATTCCCTGAACTTTTTAGCGTAGATTATTTTATATTTTTGATAGCAGTGCCCAATTAACGAATGAAAAATATTTTTGTATACTTCTTGCATTTATTACAAAAACGGACTTTTTCGATTAAAAATGCTATTAAATGGCATTTGATTCAATCTTAATATTTTTGTTTAGCGTAATGGTTGAGGATCGTTTTTTTATTAGAATACGTAGGTTTTATAATTTTTACTCTGTCGTGCAATATTTTTTTTTTCAATTGTCATCTCCAAGGACGTAGTCATTGTCCTCCCCATTTCCTAATTCTAAAAAGAAAACATAAGACATAAATATTTTTAAGATATACTTCGGTACAAAAATAAACGAAAAAACATTCATAAACCCTGGTATTCGACGGAAATAGGTACATGTATAAGAAAATAATAATATTAATAATACCCCGGAAGTCGCTACAAACTAAAATCAATTTTAACATCCTTCTGTATAGAAAATAGAAACTAAATATACATAATATGTAAAGGATGTACAACTTTCCTATCAAAACATAATTTCTATAGTAACAAAAAATCACTTCAGAGGAAGTTTGGGTAAGTGGTCATATGTATACCTAGTGTACGGTTTTCAGTGTCTTTGTACACGTTGTGAGAAAATGTTTTTCAACTGAATTTTGATAAAACTGGAGTCCGAGAGAGATTATAAGTATAAAATACACAGGGAATCAATATAAAATACACAAAGAAATTTTAAACATGTTTTTTTTTTGTAAATACAAGCCAAATATTATTACCATTCCACTTACAGTAATTAAGAAACTATTCTAATCAGAAACACTCAACTTTGTTCACTAGACCATGAAATTGAGGTCAAGGTCAAAAGCCATTTGGCACACTGACATGTACTAACCAAGACCAAGCTATATACCAAATATCATTGACCTATGGCTTGTAGTTATTGAGAAACAGACTTAAGCAAAAAAACTTAACCTGCTCACTGGACCGTGAAATTGAGATCAAGGTCAAAAGCTATATAGCAGACTAACATGTACTAACCAAGACCAAGCTATATACCAAATATCATTGACCTATGGCTTGTAGTTATTGAGAAACAGACTTAAGCAAAAAAACTTAACCTGGTCACTGGACCTTGAAATTGAGGTCAAGGTCAAAAGCCATATGGCAGACTGGCATGTACTAACCAAGACCAAGATATATACCAAATATCATTGACCTATGGCTTGTAGTTATTGAGAAACAGACTTAAGCAAAAAAACAACCTGGTCACTGGACCTTGAAATTGAGGTCAAGGTCAAAAGCCATATGGCAGACTGACATGTACTAATATCATTGACCTATGGCTTGTAGTTATTGAGAAACGGACTTAAGCAAAAAAACTTAACCTGGTCACTGGACCGTGAAATTGAGGTCAATGACAAAAGCCATATGGCAGACTGACATGGACTAACCAAGACCAAGCTATATACCAAATATCATTGACTTCTAGCTTGTAGTTATTGAGAAATGGACTTAAGCAAAAAAACTTAACCTGGTCACTGGACCGCGAAATATAGGTCAAAGTCCGATAATTTTGGGTCCGACAGATAGGGTTCACTGTAAGCTACCTATGGACCAAATATAAAGTTCCTACACCAAAGGCTTCTATACAAAAACTTGAGTTTACGCCGTCGCCGTCATACTTTGCACGCCTATGTCTCGGTTTCCGCGACTTTCGTCGTGGGGAGACAAAAATGACCTCAGAAGTGGGAGAGATTAGATGTCAGTGCTTATTTCAATTGTCGCAACACAACATTTATCAGATGTATTTTTCCCCAAATTACCTTATATGACTGAAATATTTTGCATTGTAGGTATTTTCCTTTCTTGAGATATTAAATTTAAGCATCTTTTGTCAAAAATGAATCCAAAAGTGGGAGATATTATATGTTGGTGCTTATTTCAATTGTTGCGACACAACATTTATATGTATTTTTCCCAAAATTACAGTTATAAGACTGAAATATTTTCCATGATAGCTATTTTCCTTTCTCGCGATACCAAATTTATGCATCTTTTGTCAAAAATGAATCCAAAAGTGGGAGATATTATATGTTAATGCTTATTTCAATTGTTGCAATACAACATTTATATGCATTTTTTCCCAAATTACCTTATAAAGACTGAAGTATTTTGCATTGTAGCTATTTTCCTTTCTCGCGTTACCAAATTTATGCATCTTTTGTCAAAAATGAATCCAAAAGTGGGAGATATTATATGCTGGTGCTTATTTCAATTGTCGCGACACAAACTTCATATGTATTTTTCCCAAAATTACCTGATAAGACTGAACCATTTTGCATTTTATCTTTTTTCCTTTCTTGTGATACCAAATCTACACATCTTTTGTTAAAAATGACCTCAGAAGTGGGAGAGATTAGATGTCGGTGCTTATTTCAATTGTTGCGACACAACATTTATATGCATTTTTCCCAAAAATACCTTATAAGATTGAAATATTTAACATTTTAGCTTTTTTCTTTTCTCGCGATACCAAATTTATAAATCTTTTGTCAAAAATGACCTCAAAAAGTGGAGATATTATTTGTCAGTGCTTATTTCAATTGTCGTACCACAACACTTACCTTGTAAGATTGAAATATTTTTCATTTTAGCTTTTTTCCTTTCTCGTGATACCAATTCTACATATCTTTTGTTAAAAATGACCTCAGAAGTGGTAGATATTAGATGTCGGTGCTTATTTCAATTGTCGCGACACAACATTTATATGTATTTTCCCAAAAATACCTTATAAGATTGAAATATTTCACATTTTAGCTTTTTTCTTTTCTCGCGATACCAAATTTAAAAATCCTTTGTCAAAAATGACCTCAAAAAGTGGAGATATTATTTGTTAGTGCTTATTTCAATTGTCATACCACAACATTTACCTTGTAAGGTTGAAATATTTTTCATTTTAGCTTTTTCCTTTCTCGCGATACCAAATCTACACATCTTTTGTTAAAATGACCTAAGAAGTGGGAGAGATTACCAGTAGATGTCGGTTCTTATTTCACTTGTCACGACACAACATTTATATGTATTTTTCCCAAAATTACCTTATAAGATTCAAATATTTTGCATTTTAGCTTTTTTCCCCTCTTGCGATACCAAATTTATACATCTTTTGTCAAACATGTACTCAAAAGTAGGAGATATTATATGTTGGTGCTTATTTAAATTGTCTCAACACATCATTTTTATGTATTTTTCCCAAAATTACCTTATGATATTAAAATATTTTGCTTTATGGCGTTTTTCTTTTCTCGCGATACCAAATTTATGCATCTTTTCTCAAAAATGTTCTTAGAAGTTGGAGATATTATATGTTGGTGCTTATTTCAATTGTCACGACACAATATTTATATGTATTTTTCCCCAAAATACCTTATAAGATTGAAATATTTTGCATTTTAGGTTTTTTCCTTTCTCACGATACCAATTTTATGCATATTTTGTCAAAAATGAATCCAAAAGTGGGAGATATTATATGTTGGTGCTTATTTCAATTGTCGCAACACAACATTTATATGTATTTTTCCCAAAATTACCTTATAAGACTGAAATATTTTGCATTGTAGCTATTTTCCTTTCTCCCAATACCAAATTTATGCATCTTTTTGGTGCCTATTTCAATTGTCCTCACACAACATTTACATTTAGATTTTATCTGCACTGAAGAGACATAAGTTGTCGAAATGCGCATATGCAGAACCTAAATTTACAGTACATGTAACTTGGGTATTTAGTTATTTATATGTATTTTTACCAAAATTATCTTATATGACTGAAATATTTTGCATTGTAGCTATTTTCCTTTCTCGCGATACAAAATTTATGCATCTTTTGTCAAAAATGATTCCAAAAGTGGGAGATATTATATGTTGGTGCTTATTTCAATTGTCGCGACACAACATTCATATGTATTTTTCCAAAAATTGCCTTATAAGACTGAAATATTTTGCATTTTATCTTTTTTCCTTTCTTGCGATACCAAATCTACACATCATTTGTTAAAAATGACCTCAGAAGTGGCAGAGATTAGATGTCGGTGCTTATTTCAATTGTAGCGACACAACAATTATATGTATTTTTCCCAAAAATACCTTATAAGATTGAAATATTTTACATTTTAGCTTTTTTCTTTTCTCACAATACCAAATTTATAAATCTTTTGTCAAAAATGACCTCAAAAAGTGGAGATATTATATGTCAGTGCTTATTTCAATTGTTGTACCACAACACTTACCTTGTAAGATTGAAATATTTTTCATTTTAGCTTTTTTCCTTCCTTGCCATACCAATTCTACACATCTTTTGTTAAAAATGACCTCAGAAGTGGGAGAGATTAGAATTCGGTGCTTCTTTCAATTGTCGCAACACAACATTTATTTAGATTGAAATATTTTACATTTTAGCTTTTTTCTTTTCTCGCGATACCAAATTTATAAATCCTTTGTCAAAAATGACCTCAAAAAGTGAGATATCATTTGTCAGTGCTTATTTCAATTGTCGTACCACAACATTTACCTTGTAAGATTGAAATATTTTTCATTTCAGCTTTTTTCCTTTCTTGCGATACCAAATCTACACATCTTTTGTTAAAAATGACCTCAGAAGTGGGAGAGATTAGATGTTGGTGCTTATTTCACTTGTCACTACACAACATTTATATGTATTTTTCCCAAAATTACCTGATAAGATTCAAATATTTTGCATTTTAGCTTTTTTCCCCTCTTGCGATACCAAATTTATACATCATCAACCCAGTAGCTTATTTTATTTATACATCATCAACCCAGTAGCTTATTTTACTTAAGCATGAAATTGAGAAAC
>MJUU01065465.1:45581-77069 GCA_002080025.1 Modiolus philippinarum | reverse complement strand
GATACTTCCCTGATATATCTAGCAGTATAATGTATTGACGATACTTCCCTGATGTAATCAGCAGTATAATATATTGAAGATACTTCCCTGATATATCTAGCAGTATAATGTATTGACGATACTTCCCTGATATATCTAGCAGTATAATGTATTGAAGATACTTCCCTGATGTAATCAGCAGTATAATATATTGAAGATATTTCCCCGATGTATCTAGCAGTATAATGTATTGAAGATACTTCCCTGATGTAATCAGCAGTATAATATATTGAAGATACTTCCCTCATGTAATCAGCAGTATAATATATTGAAGATACTTCCCTGATATATCTAGCAGTATAATGTATTGACGATACTTCCCTGATATATCTAGCAGTATAATGTATTGAATATACTTCCCTGATGTATCTAGCAGTATAATGTTTTGAAGATACTTCCCCGGATGTATTCAGCAGTATAATGTTTTGAAGATACTTCCCTGATGTAATCAGCAGTATAATATATTGAAGATACTTCCCTGATGTATCTAGCAGTATAATGAACTGAAGATACTTCCCGGATGTTTCTCTCTAGTAACTGGTTTAGTCTTGTGTGATTTTCATTAATTTAACTCTCTGCATTATAGAATGCTTGAACAATTGTCCTCTAAATTCGACAAATATATGATCAGTTGAAATTCCAGCCTTTATATGATAAATGTATGCAAATTGGTGAAAATGTTTATATTTTATTGTACCCCTCTAAACGTTTGTGAATGTACATGAAGAATTAAGTTTTGCCTTCAAGTAAACAATGAAAGGATATGGAGTAAATGCACATTAGACAAAGTCTCTACAAATACATGGTAAAGTCAAGCATGAAAAATGCTCTTATCATTGTTCTACAAGGCCTTTATCTTTAAGGTGTATGTCCATTAAAATTACCGCCGTGCGCGGTCCCGGCTTATGAATATGCCCGCAGCATCCTCTGAGCTTGGAGAATGAGTCTTCCTAACAGAGGACCCCGAGGGAACCCCGGGATATAGAAATAGGACCTAGTATCTCCGGTTTGAGGGGTGTGACCCCTCCTAAACGGGGGCTGACCCCGAGGGTCCCGGGATATAGAAATAGGACCCATTCCATGGTTGTGCGGGATTAATAAATACACAACCCATCTTTCGGATGGGATGTAAACTCAGGTCCACGTGTTGGAAGAAATGCCACGCTTCCTGCACGTTAAAGAAACCTTGTAGCAAGCTTTTTTTGAGTGGTCAGTAGGTGATCGGCTACAAGGCTAAATTCTCCGCCCTTTTCGATTTCACCCTACTTTTCCAGTGGCAGTCAGAATTTCCCGTCCCATGGCCCTTTCCATACCCGAAAGTGATTATTTATTAAAAACTTGTTCTCGTCTTGATATAGCTGAAATATTGCTGAGTGGACGTTAAACAATATTCAATCTGAATCAGTCCATTCAAATTATAATTTCAAGTCTTAATTGTCCCAAGTCATATTGCTGTACATATGAGTTGTGTCTTTTATTAGTTCTGTTTTGATTGTTGTCTCTTTTTTACCTTATGACTTCTCTGACTCATTTATTTTTTTTAGCTAATTATGTATAATAAAGAGCAGTCATGTAATTCTTCCCATTGTCGGGTCTTTCCAAATCTTATTGTGATGGCCTCTTAGACAATATAAATCACTTCAATCTTGTCAAATGTTAAATTCGCCGACACGATTCACATATAAATAATACTTTGAAATATTTTAGACATTGGTTACAAATCGATTAAATTTAAAAAGACGTAAAAATATTATGATAAGAGACGGTCCTAGTGATAAATGATATTGACAAGTACACCCTTAGAAACGGTTGGGTGAACCGGAAGTTTACACCATGTATATTTCACATGCATAGGATCAAAGATTTTCAAAGGAATTGTTACCGTGTAAAATGGGATCATTCAAGGCAATACACATTTTTAAAATTTGGCAATACAAAATTTGTATTATCACTGCAGAGAAGATTGTTTAAATTGATATGTTGAATTAAATCCTTGGGATAAACTTGTATAATAAAAATCAATGGAACGGCAGGTACGGTGATCAAAAAATTTTAATCTGTTTTGAAAGTGTTCAAGTGAATTGAAAGAAAATATTGGATTTTAAATGCTTAACAAATAGTATATATTTGCATTTCTATGAAGGTAAACTAGAACTGGATGAAATCGATTGAGACCAATGCTTGTATACACAGTACATCGGAATTCCGGGTTGTGATTTTCAAAGTAGAGTGTGAATTTAAAAGAACATGGACTTGCTAACATTATCAATAGTGTTGAAATAGAACAATATATATAACTGACTGCTATTTTCTCTGGATGTTTTGCTAAAGTATTCGAAATTCAAACGCTTTGCAGATTAAAGCATGGCTTCATCGTTCTTGGGACCAGAGTCTCCGAGACCTTATGCAGTGATTTCGGAAGCATATAGAAACCGGCTGAAAATCCCAGAATACAGCAGTGTAGAACAATATGATTTTGGGAAAGAATATGACAATACTTTTTATAACTTATTGCAAAAATACACAGATCTTGATACCACTGATCGGTTCTGTTATGTAGGGGATTTCAAAGGCAGCTTTGCTGAAAAAATAGCCGACAAATTCTGTCTCCTAGAGCCCGTAATGACTGTTATTCCAGGACATTATAGCTATGTTCAGACGGACACAGAAAAGGTCTTATCTCTTAGAGTTGCACAAACAGGAGCTGAGGAATATTTTAGACAATTACGGAAAAGTAAGGACCCCGAAAAACTTGTTTTTGATAAAATCTTGTTGAAGGATGCTATTCGATTTTTCCAAAATCCAAAAGAAACGTACAAAAATGTGATGAGTTGTCTAGCTCCGGGAGGAAGCCTTGTCATTATACATAGACCTAGTAATTTAAACACTTTACCTCTTTTCGGCGATGCCAAAGAAAGGCTAGAAACTAATGAAACCCCGTACATGGATATCATAAATGATTTGCAGGACTGTAAATTTGATATCCAATGGGAAATGGAATGTCTGCCATTGATCATATCAAAACGAAAGTGGTTTTCAATGCTGAAAGAAAAATTCCCACCCATGATGGAAATAATGAGCGATGCGGAAATTACTTCTGGAGTTCGGGAACTATCGGAAGGAGTGTTAAAATACGAAGGGGAAAACGTTGAACTTGTAGATCGACTTTTATTCATTTCCGTATCGCCATCAAAACTAGAAGACGGTTTACCGAAACTTCATCGGTATGGACAAAGTGAAAATGTTTTCGGAGATTTAAGAGACATAAAATTTTCGATGGCGCTAACAGACGAGATTAAACCTTATCTTACAAAGCACAATTACGAACACAAACGGAAGTTGGGAAAACGTTAATAGTTTAAATGTGAATACATAAACGGAAGTTAGGCAAAAGTTAACATTTGTCATGTGAACATTTATCTGATTTTAGAATATAAGTTGTTGGTTTGCAGTTAGATGATCTAGTTAGTGAGAGCGACAGACAAACGTCTAGTGCTACTATAGCGGGAAATTGTTTCATTGTGACTATGGGGTTTAGAGGATGGCGTGAGTTGTCGCCCCCTAAAAGCGGGCAAGTAAACATTTTAAGGGCAAGTCGGGGTTTTGCCAACATTTCTCTAAAACATTTACGCTCTGAGAGTTTTTTCAATTGCACCCCTGGTGTTCATAAAATGACCTGCATGGTTCGAGTGAAAGGATCCTACTCGTTTTTACATGTAAATGCGATAATTTTTTGGTTTGGTATAATATTGGACTATTTTATTATTAATGATATAACTCTGTCTAACATTATCCTGATATGTCACATTGATATTCGAAATATCGTAACTGCAGATTTTGTCCGTCTTCTTAGCACTTTTGACAAAAACCGATCGCCTGATCCAGCCTTTGAAAAAGGAGGTTATAGACTACCTTTTTGCTGTTTTTGCCGCTTTTCGTAAATTTTTGCCTTTTCTAGAAAAAGTGGCTTCCAACCCCAGGAACCCTCTTTTGACCAGCCTATGCAAAACTCGTGGGCTTCTTCAGTGTGTTGATGGCGAGTCCTCGCCTTAAGTGCCTTAAGTTAATATAAAAAGCAATTTGTAGTACTTGAAATTAAATCAGATCATGTATATTTTTCCATTTTGTCTTCAGGTATCGGTCAAAGACGCAAACCATCGCTTTATTGATCTCAAAGTGCATTCATTTTTACATTTTCTTAAATCACAATCTTTATTAATCAGTGTTTTTAGGCTACAGCGTATCAATACCGACAATTCTAATCATCTTAACCAGATGTTTAATCCTCTGTTAATGAAGTGCATGTGCACATGTGTCCGAGAATTAGCTATTTGTATTGCTTTGAGCTTTATAATCGGTTTATAGTGTGTTAAAATGACTGTTTTGCCGTGCTTGTAATAATTACAGTGCATGGCTCAACATTTGGTGCCAAATTATGATAATTCAAGTAGTTACTAGTCATTTTTTGAATAAATATTTTTGTTTTGACTGTATAATTTTATGCTAATTAAATTCTGAATAATCCATGGTAATCAATTTATTTACTGGTGGATCTCTCAACACAGGGGCCGAAGTGCAACGCAAGAATTTTCTTATTTATGTCAATGGCATTTAATATCTATAGAACTCGATTAAGTGTCTTATTTAAGTCAATAACAAATTTACTGCAATAAGGTATACATATACGTAAATAAGGCACTAAATCGAGTCGTATCTATACAAATTAAATATCATTTGCGTAAATAAGGAAAGTATCGCGTTGCACTTCGACCCCGGTGCTCCATACAAGGAGCTTTCAACTCGTGTATTTAGGAAATTAACTAATTTGTCCGTATTTTGCATATGTTTTGAAAGGGAACGACCATTTGTTTTTCAGGAGAGGGCTATGGCGATTTTATCTAGAAAATTTATTTATTTTCATGAAAATCTCGAACAAATTATTTATTTTCACCAATGTCACCTCAGATTATTTATTTCCATTTGAAACAAAAAAAAATATTCTTTAAATCAAAATTAAACTATCGATTTTCATGAGAAGTAGGATTACAATATTTATTTTCACTAGCACCAAGAATAAATTATTTATTTACAAAATCGCCCAAGCCCTTCCCCGAAAATCAAATGTTCGTTCCCTAACCCAATATAAGGTTAGTTTGTTTTTAGTGAGTATCTACGAATCTACTTAATTTTCTATCTGTAAACACATCATATTCAATTCAAAAGAACTTCTTTGTTATGAAAAGGTAGTGACCTCTGTAGTTAGAAGGAATACTGACGATTTGTGATTGAAAAAGACTCTAAAGACATTCATTTAGCATTACTATGTGTTTGTGACCTCGTAAAAACATTTCCTATTCAAATATACAATAATTCGATATCTATTTATTTTTAGCCGAGTTGCGACGAAGTCGAACTCGGCTTATAATTTGATGAATGGTGTCTGGGTGTCCGGGCGTCAACTTTTGGTTTCTGCACGATATCTTGAGAACAACTTGACATATCTGAATGAAACTTGGCATAGACAAGACTTATGATCAGGGGAGGAACCCTATCGATTTTGAGGTTTGTGTGACAAAGGTCAAGGTCACAACTTCTAAAAATAGAATAAAAATTAAACATCAGGGATTAGCCTAAAATCACATGTTAAGGTATTTTTGAAAACAAAAATGCTAAAAAAATTTATTGCTCATACAAAGGTACTCTTTTTATTGCTAGAACATGTTCATTTCATTTACCGGTATTTGTTCAACACACTTTTTTTGGTTTCATTAACTTAAAAATAAGATATAATGAAAAGTCAAAATGTAAAAAAGGGAGGTAATAAATATAATGTGACGAAATATTCTATATTTCTAAAAGTATTTTGCAATTTCCAGTTTAAAAAAATCTTAGATAAAAAAAAATACATTTGTGTATTCTAATTTTTTGGTAAATTTCCTGAAACTCGGTTTCAGCAATATGAATTGCCTAGATTATAAGGGGATCCCCTGTCCAATTTTTTTTTTTTTTTTTTTTTTTTTTGAATGGTGGTCTGAAATGGGTTGTAATTGATAGTGGAGTTTTCAGTTGTCACTGAAATCAAACCAGATCATTGAATTTTTGAAAAAAGTATTCTGTTACATATTTTTCTTCACAATTTCAGAAAAATGTATAAACTAGATTATTATAGGGCAACCCCTGCCATATTTTTTTTGAAAGGGGAATTGAAATGTTTTGATTTCAGCAATATGTATTACCTGATTGAAGGGGAACCCCTGCCATTTTTTTTAATTTTTTTTTTTGAATGGTGGACTGAAATGGGTTGTTATGGATAGTGGAGCTTTCAGTTGCCATGGAAACCAAACCAGAACATTGAATCTTTGAGAAAAAGTATTCTACATATTTTTCTTCACAATTTGCGAAATATGTATTAAGAACCCCTGCCATTTTTTTTTTGAAAAGGGGACTTGGAATGTTTTTATTTCAGCAATATGTATAATCTTGGTTATGAGGGGAACCCCTGCCCAATTTTTTTGAATGGTGGTCTGAAATGGGTCTTAATGGATAGTGGAGCTTGCAGATACCATTGAAACCAAACCAAAACAGTGAATCTTTATAAAAAGTATTCTGCTTCATATTTTTCTTCACAATTTCAGAAATATGTACAAGTTAGATTATAAAGGAAACCCCTGCCATTTTTATGCCCCCAGATCGAGGATCGGGGGCATATTGTTTTTGTCCTTTCTGTCTGTCTGCGCGTCCGAAACTTTAACCTTGGCTACAACTTTTGAACTATGTAAGATAGACTTGTAATACTTGGCAAGTGTATAGGTCTTGCCAAGAGGAAAATAAATAATATGCAAAAAATTAGGTCAAAGGTCACAGAGGTCAAAAAGGGGTAAAATTGGGTATTTTCATATATTTAACTGTAGAATCTGGGGGCATAGGTAGTGTTTCACAAACACATCTTGTTTTAAAGGAGGACTTAAAATGTTTTGATTTCAGTAATATGTGTTACCTGGATTATAAGGGGAACCTCTGTCCAATTTTATTTTATAGTGGTCTGAAATGAGTTATAATAGATAATGGAGCTTTCAGTTGGCATGGATACCAAACTAGAAAACTGAAATTTTTAGAAAAGTATAAATTTTTCAGGGGGACCCAGCTCAAAGTTTTTTTGAAAGGGAACTTGGAATGTTTTGACTTGTACTATCAGCAATATGTATCGCCTAGATTATAACCCCGACAAAGTCAAAACATCTTGCGAAAGTTCCATTAAGTCTCTGATTGAAATAAAAGAATTCTTAAACTTATATGCAACTATTTGCATATCGGATGATGTACTTATGAAAATAACAAATATTCGCAACTCGGCTTTCGCACATTTGGTGTGTTTTCTGATATATTGTTTGAATTATAATCAGATATACAAGAGCGAAGAAGAGAAGGGGCCTCTTCTCTTGTATATTTGTTTTAGATGTTCATTTTATTTCGTTGTTCTTCATGCACGACAGCTACACAAAAGTTCTTACTCTGTCTATTTTATATGTCAGAGGAGAATATCTTCGGTTGCATTTCCCAAAGGGTTCTATGTTTAACTATGTTTCCCTCTGAGATTATCTTGGATGACGTAGACTGTACCCACATAAAAATCACAAACTTTGAAGGGGACTTTGACTTAATTTGGTTAAAATTGTGAGTTATTGGGTTTAAATTGTTTGAGTGGTTTCAGAGAAGAATATCGTCCTTACTGTACACATTTTTCAAAAAGGCCAACTAAAGACAATTGTGACTACGTTTGGTTTCAGTAGGAAAGGTAGTTTCAGAGGAGTTCATTGGATGTATTTTCCCGTAGAGTTCAATGTTACAAAATTAGCGACAATCCTGGAAAAGGCACACACTTCCCTTATACAGTTTTTAAAACAGACCTTGCACCCCAGGAACAAGTAAGTTATAATTTGCTCTGTGGCTTCTGAGATCATTGAATGCTTTCACATTAGGTCAAACGTAAAACTTTCACATTGGGTCAAACGCTTTACTAAAATGTTCATCGATTGCGGCCATTTGGGCTATGACGCAGACTTGCCAGACACAATTTTCAAAGAGAGCCAAGGAAAAACAGTTTTGACCAACTTTGGTTCAAATTGGACATGTAGTTTCATAGATCTTTGATGTGTTTCCCCTAGGGCCCAATGTTAAACAGCTGGTGTCCACCTTGGATGAGGTGCAGACTTGTCGGACACATTTTTTATAAAGAGGACTACCAAAGACTATTG
Source organism: Modiolus philippinarum (assembly GCA_002080025.1). Classification (NCBI taxonomy): domain Eukaryota; kingdom Metazoa; phylum Mollusca; class Bivalvia; order Mytilida; family Modiolidae; genus Modiolus; species Modiolus philippinarum. The sequence continues at coordinate 68,775 of MJUU01065465.1, read as the reverse complement.
TGAGCAAGCTTGATTCAAGTTGATCAAAACATTTCAGAGGAGATCTTTGAATAGAAAAAAGAAGGGAAACGGGGAATGTGTCAAAGAGACAACGACCCAAAGGGGAGTAATAAAAACTCAAAGCCACCATAAGATCTTCAATGAACGGTGAGAAAACCCCACACCCAACGGTAGGTCGGAGTCGGCCCCTGAATAGAGTAATCAAGTTCAGCGAAATAAACATCATCCTAGACTCCTATAGACATAAAGTAAACTAACTAGAAAAAAGACAAGACACACAAAGGCTTAATAAATTTCCTGACTTAGGACAGGCGCAAACCTGCTTTGAATGTCTTTTCCAGTAAGGTTCAATGTTAAGCTTCCATCATGATCCTTACCGTGCTGAACATTTTGGCATTTTGAATTGAACCCCTGTCTCAAATTGTTTTTGAAATATAATTTCCAGATGGGTAGATCTTAATATGCCGAACATTTTTGCAATTTAAAGTTGACCTATATATATCTGTCAAGTTTTTTTTTATAATAAATAAGACATTATAAAATTTTGATAATTTTACGGAAAAGGACAATTTGAGATAGAGGCTTAGTTTGAAATGCAAAAATGCTCAGCATGTCAAGGACTACATCATATCCTCTTGATGGAAATTATCTGACATGCCAGCATCTCTTCTAAGATGGCTGCCAATCGGGAATTGAGTTTAGCATTGGACCAAGGACGTATGTTAAAATTATATCTTTGATTAGACCCTATGAGAAAACACATTTAAAGACCTTGTCCTCGGAAACTACCTGGCCAATTGGAACCATACTTGGTCACAACTTTCCTTAGTTGGTCCCCTTTAATAAACGTGTTCGCATCAGATATTAGACGGCAGCCGCGAGAACACAGTTTTACATTGTACCCATGGGGAAACCCTTCAAAGATCTTACCCTCTGATGCAACAAAGCCCTTCGTAATTAAACTTAGGCACAAAATTCCTTTTCTGGTCCATTGTAAATGAAAAACAGCCAATCAAAGATTGCGATCCCCCACTACCTCTTTTTGGACCCCCTCCCCTTGTAAAAAGACAAGTGTTTTTAAACTAAATTTCTTTCTGTTGAAACAATCATTGTTACTGTAAAACACAAAAAAGATAGGATTGCTAGGTAGAATTTCAAAAAGTACAGGTTTCTGAGAATTTCAGGAAATTATCAAAATTAGAATCAAAGATTTTTGCAACCTGACTGTTGTAAATCATCATTTTTACTGTAAAAAATGAAAAAGATATGGTAGCTAGGTAGAACTCCAAAAATAATGGGTCTTTGAGAGTTTCAGGAAATTTACCAAAAATAGAATCAAAGATTTTTGCAATCTGACTATTGAAAATCATCACTGAAACTATAGGGCATCAAAAAAGATATGGTTGCTGGGTAAAATTCCAAAAAGTAATTGGTCTTTGAGAATTTCATGAAATTTACCAAAATTAAAATCAAAGATTCTTACAACCTGACAGTTGAAATTCATCATTATAACTCTAAATAATTGAAAGAGATATACTTGCTATTAGAATTCCAAACAAGACAAATAACATGTCTGGACCTGCGTCACCGTCCCTCATGTTCAACTGAGAAAGTGTTTTTTTTAACCTAACAGAATATCATCTATAGGTTTACCATTTCAAACAAGTATTACCAAAACATTCTTCAAATGCAAGTTATAATTGAGATTATATTAAGTTCAACCCTGTTACTGTAAAACGGAAGACAAAAACAAAACTAATTGTACAAAGTTGAACAAAGCATAAAATGAAAATTGTCCATATCACTTCAGCAAAGGTGAAAACCATACCTGAGTTTCAAATAAACACATACTTTGAATCTTTATGAGAAAATATGTTAAAATTTGATGAAAAAATGACGGAAGTTCAACAATGGATAAATTCGACAATTTTTATCCAAATCTCACCAAAAGGGGAGATGCACATATTCAATGTGTCCAAAACAACTGCAAAGTTTCAAAAGTATCGGGTTAAAGGTGTCGGAGTTTCAGATTACACGAATTGGTACCCCAAAGCGTGACGGACGGACAGACAGAGGGAGTCGAGCGGCTCCTAGACCTGCGGTCACCGTTGGTGACGCAGGTAAAAATAATGGGTCTTTGAGAGTTCCAGGAACGTGACCAAAATTGGAATCAAAGTCTTTTGCAATATGACCGTTGAAAATGATCATTAAAACTATAAGGCATAAAAAAAGATATGGTTGCTAGGTAAAATTCCAAAAAGTAATTGGTCTTTGAGAGTTTCAAGAAATTTACCAAAATTAGAATGAAATTTTTGAAATCCTTGTGTTCATACTAGCTGATGACATTAAAAATGTGCTTAATAATAAAACTTCATGTTGGAATTTCAAACATAGGTAATCAACGATTACAAAGTTCGCCTCTTTATGGCACATTGTCGCAGCCACCAAACTTGCCTGGATGCTTACAAACTATCAAAATTGCATGCATATGCAAGATTACTTGAACCAACAAGCTATGAACTCGGATGTATACATTATTGTAAGTCATTCATGCATAAGATGTAGGTTTAAGTGACCTAATTTTGTCTGAATGCTGAGCTACCATCACAGATGTATGCACATGCACATGCAAGATGATCCTACCATGTACAGTACCTGAGATCTGATCCCTGACATGAACTTGAATGTATGTCACTAAAGCGGAAAATGTAGGTCAAAGTGACCTAATTTTGCCTGGATGTTGACCTACCATCAGAGATGCATGCATGTGCAAGGTTAGATGATCCTACCATGAACAGTGACCCAGATCTGAACTGGGACCTAAACTTGAATGTAAGTCAGTCAAGCAGAAAATGTAGGTCAAAGTGACCTAATTTTGCCTGGATGTTGACCTACCATCAGAGATGTATGCATGTGCAAGGTTAGATGATCCTACCATGTACAGTGACCGAGATCTGAACTCGGACATAAACTTGAATGTAAGTCAGTCAAGCGGAAAATGTAGGTCAAAGTGACCTAATTTTACCTGGATGCTGACCTACTATCAGAGATGCATGCATGTGCAATGTTAGATGATCCTACCATGTACAGTGACCGAGATCTGAACTCGGACGTAAGCTTGAATGCAAGTCACTGAAGCGGAAAATGTAGGTCAAAGTGACCAATTTTACCTGGGTGCTGACCTACCATCAGAGATGCATGCACATGCACAGTTAGATGATCATACTATATATAGTTACCGAGATATGAACTTGGATGTAAATTTAAATGCAAGCCACTCAAGCTGAAAATATAGGTCAGAGAGACCTCATTTTCTTTGAGGCTGTGAGATAGCCCAAGATGCACCTGCATGCAAAGTTTGATGACCCTACCCTGCATAGTTACCAAGATATATACCTAAATGCGGACACGGACGCCGGGGGTACTCCAATAGTCCCCCTCAACTTCGTTGAGGCGAACTTAAAATTATTAGTTTTTGACATTTTCAGGAAATTTACCTAATTTGGCACCGGGGTCTAAATTCTAAGAGCTTAGAACGGATTCAAAGAGCAATTCCAATAATTCTTCATGAAAATATATTAACCACAAAATCAAAATTATACATAGAGTTCCAGTTACTAGGTCATTCCGAAGGACAAAATTAAAACCTATAGAAGACAAGAAATCCTACAAAGCGCAGAGCGTAAAGGATGTATGTGAAAAAAGACATGTCAACTAAGTCTGTTACAGAGAAACAAAGGAGTATATGTGATAAAATTAATTACAATTTGATGTGCACAGTGGCATTGGAAATTCCTGATGTTTATCAGTCAATGATCGATGATGGTGGAACAGAGGCAGAGATTGAGTGTGACTATAAAAAGATTTTTTCAAAACAGGATTACCGTTTGTAGACAGTCGTATGATGTTTGATAATGAACCTGAGTTGAAACTAATAGTGATCATATAGTAGAATTTCGAGGACGAAATCTTTTAGAAAAAGGGAGGCAGTGTTGTGAATTTGTATTTTCAAGTGCTTTCTTTGTTTCATGTTTTTTGTGCCTTTTAACGTTTCATGTTTTGCCATACTTTTGTGTGACTGAGATTGAGTGTGTCGATAAAAAGACTTTTAAAAACAGGATTACCGTTTATAGACAGTCGTATGATGTTTGGTAATGAACCTGAGTTGAAACTAATAGTGATCATATAGTAGAATTTCAAGGACGAAATCTTTTAGAAAAAGGGAGGCAGTGTTGTGAATTTGTATTTTCAAGTGCTTTCCTTGTCTCATGTTTTTTGTGCTTTTAACGTTACATGTTTTGCCGTGCTTTTGTACTTTTGCTTATGACGTCATGACTTGATCAGTTGTTGTTTTGTTGAACTGCCGAGAATGTTTTTATGTTTGTGGAAACCTGAGATTTGTAATTTTGTATGCATTTGCAAGAACATTGTATTAAATTGTGGTTTATAAACGAGGACTTTTAATGTTTTACGACTGATCGGAAATGGACCATGAATTATGAATATGGAGTAACGCCCAAATTCACTTCAATCAGATGCATATAATGGAACTTGCATACAAAGTTTCAGCTTCCAAACATGAATACTTCAGAAGATTTCGCTTATTACTGGATATTTCGAAATACAATTTCGCTCATTTTCCGCCCTGAGGGCAAATTTCAAAATTCCGAAACCTTCGGCACAGACAACTTATATAGTGTCACTTATACCCTTATTACAAGGTTTCTGCGATTTAAAGTGTAAGAGGAGTTCCAGCGGAATCGATTTTTCATTTTTTCCCCTAGAGGCCATGCCCTGAGGGGTCATACCCAAATTCGGACACCCTCCGTGAAGTTGTTGCATAATATGCGAGTCGATTCCCGAGTTTCAACTTTCTAGCCCAAATGGCCTTAAGAGATTTCTTCAGTTACTGGATATCTCTAAAATTCGTTTTCGCCCATAATTTGCCCCTAGGGCATTTGACCTAAATTCCAAATCCACAGTGCAGTACTTCAGTGATGTACTAATTTCTGGGGTCACAAGTATGTGTCATTTCTTAGTAATCTTGCCCTTTTCGGGATCCGTCTATCGGCAAAAGTTTGAACCTTGCATTAAGCAACCTAATTATGTCTTCACAGATGCTGTAGCATTTTGACACTTAAGCTAAGCATACAAATAACTTTTTATAAACCACACTACTGGTGTGTCAGTAGTATAAAGTTATAAACAAAATATGAAAATAATGGATCTTCTTTGCTGACAAAACAAATGTAAATTTAGAATTCAAACTTCAATCAAATAACAAAACAAAAATAAACTAAAAATACATAAACAAAATAATAATGATATATACTCAGCAGCAAAACGTAAAATGAACACTTCTCTTGGGTATTAATTCTTCAAATCTACGGAAGAGACTTTTTCAAAATGCTGAAAAAAATGTATGGTCTTTGATACATCATTTTTTTCCAAGTTAAAGACCCAATTCACTTGAGCAATCCAGAAAAAATATATATATTAAGAGAAATAGAAACTGTTTCAGTGCACATGTTAAAATTTTCACTTTTTGTGTAATGTCTTATATTTTACGACTCAATAGTTCCGTTTTTTTTAAATATCATCACCGAATTGTTTTATTAAGGAAATATACACCTGTCAATATACATGTATCTAGATGGAATTCATTATTGAACCGTATATTGTGCTTAAATCGTTAATAAATTTTCAGACATTTCGTTTCTTTGTTGGAAAATTGTTAAATTAATGCAAAACAGACAAGATTTAACATTTTGAACTAGTCCCCAACTAGACATCACACAAAGCTTTGAACTTAAAAGATGCAACACATCAAACACAACATCAATATATAATATAATAATCTGCCATTCAATATTACTTAGTACTCAAATTACATTTCATAACATAAATCCATTCTTCGTCTTAGAATAATCTTTCTATACAAATATATTTTCTATATTAGCACTAAAGTTACACTGGCAATCAATACTTTTTTTTGTAAGCCACGTCAAGTAATTTTTCAATCCCAATATAAAAAAAAATTCTTCAAAGTTTTTTCCCTTTTTTTTTATATTACCTGGATTATAAGGGGAACCTCTGTCCATTTTTTTTAATAGTGGTCTGAAATGAGTTATAACAGATTATGGAGCTTTCATTTGGCATGGATTCCAAACTAGAAAACTGAATTTTTTAGAAAAGTATAAATTTTTCAGGGGGACCCAGCTCAAAGTTTTTTTGAAAGGGAACTTGGAATGTTTTGACTTGTGCTATCAGCAATATGTATCGCCTAGATTATAACCCCTGTCCAAATTTTTAGCTGAATTGCGTAAAAGTCAAAGCATCTTGCGATGGTTCCATTATAAGTCTCTGATTGAAATAAAAGAATTCTTAAACTTATATGTAATTATTTGCATATCGGATGATGTACTTAAGAAAATAACAAATATTCGCAACTCGGCTTTCGCACATTTGGTGTTTTCTGATATTATGTTTGAATTATAATCAGATATACAAGAGCGAAGAAGAGGAGGGTTCTCTTCTCTTGTATATTTGTTTTAGATGTTAATTTTATTTCGTTGTTCTTCATGCACGACAGCTACATTTTATATGTCAGAGGAGATTATCTTCGGCTGCATTTCCCATAGGGTTCTATGTTTAACTATGTTTCCCGCCGAGGTTATCTTGGATGACGTAGACTGTACCCACATAAAAATCACAAGCTTTGAAGGGGACTGTGACTTAATTTGGTTAAAATTGTGAGTTATTGGGTTTAAATTGTTTGAGAGAAGAATATCGTCCTTACTGTACACATTTTTCAATAAGGCCAACTAAAGACAATTGTGACTACGTTTGGTTTCAGTAGGAAAGGTAGTTTCAGAGGAGTTCATTGGATGTATTTTCCCGTAGAGTTCCATGTTTAAACAAAATTAGCGACAATCTTGGAAAAGGCCCACACTTCCCTAATACAGTTTTTAAAACAGACCTTGCACCCCAGGAACAAGTAAGTTATAATTTGCTCTGTGGCTTCTGAGGAGATCATTGAATGCTTTCACATTAGGTCAAACGTAAAACTTTCACATTGGGTCAAACGCTTTACTAATATGTTCATCGATTGCGGCCATTTGGGCTATGACGCAGACTTGCCAGACACAATTTACAAAGAGAGCCAAGGAAAAATAGTTTTGACCAACTTTGGTTCAAATTGGACGTGTAGTTTCATAGATCTTTGATGTGTTTCCCCTAGGACCCAATGTTAAACAGCTGGTGTCCACCTTGGATGAGGTGCAGACTTGTCGGACACATTTTTTATAAAGAGGACTACCAAAGACTGTTGTGAGCAAGCTTGATTCAAGTTGGTCAAAACATTTCAGAGGAGATCTTTAAATAGAAAAAAGAAGGGAAACGGGGAATGTGTCAAAGAGACAACGACCCAAATGGGAGTAATAACAACTCAAAGCCACCATAGGATCTTCAATGAACGGTGAGAAAACCCTACACCCAACGATAGGTCGGAGTCGGTCCCTGAATAAAGTAATCAAGTTCAGCGAAATAAACATCATCCTAGACTCCTATAGACATAAAGTAAACTAACTAGAAAAAAAGACAAGACACACAAAGGCTTAATAAATTTCCTGACTTAGGACAGGCGCAAACCTGCTGCGGCGCAAACCTGCTTTGAATGTCTTTTCCAGTAAGGTTCAATGCTAAACTAAATATCCTACTGACAGCTATCCTGGATGAGGTGCGGGCACACCAGACAACTTCCATCATGATCCTTACCGTGCTGAACATTTTGGCATTTTGAATTTAACCCCTGTCTCAAATTGTTTTTGAAATATAATTTCCAGATGGATAGATCTTAATATGCCGAACATTTTTGCAATTTAAAGTTGACCTATATATATCTGTCAAGTTTTTTTTTTTATAATAAATAAGACATTATAAAATTTTGATAATTTTACGGAAAAGGGCAATTTGAGATAGAGGCTTAGTTTGAAATGAAAAAAATGTTCAGCATGTCAAGGACTACATTATATCCTCTTCATGGAAATTGTCAGACATGCCAGCGCCTCTTCTAAGATGGCTGCCAATCGGGAATTGAGTTCATCATTGGACCAAGGACGTATGTAAAAATATATCTTTGATTAGACCCTATCAGAAAACACATTAAAAGATATTGTCCTTGGAAACTACCTGGCCAATTGGAACCATACTTGGTCACAACTGTCCTTAGTTGGTCCCCTATAATAAACGTGTCCGCATCAGCCAGCGGGAACACAGTTTTACATTGGATCCATGGGAAACACTTCAAAGATCTTACCCTCTGATGCAACAAATCCCTTCGTAACCAAACTTAGGCACAAAATTCCTTTTCTGGTCCATTTTAAATGAAAAACAGCCAATCAAAGATTGCGATCCACCCGCTACCCCTTTTTGGACCCCCTCCTCTTGTAAAAAAAGACATGTGTTTTTATGCCCCCGCCGCTAGGCGGTCGGGGCATTAAGGTTTACCCTGATCCGTACGTCCGTCCGTACGTACGTCTGTCCGTACGTACGTCCGTACGTCCATACGTCCATACGTACGTCCGTACGTCCATCTTTTTGGTTTCCGGATTATGACTTGAGTATACTGCATCGGATCAAAACCAAACTTAGTCACATGCTTGCTTATCACCCAAGACAGAACCCTATTGATTTCCCAGTTGGTACCCCCAAGGTCAAGGTCAGAGTTGCTAAAAATAGATTAAAATTTCAATAAAATTTTGGTTTCCGGATGATAACTTGAGTATACTACATCAGATCAAAACCAAACTTGGTCACATGCTTACTTATCACCGAAGCCAGAACCTTATCGATTTCCGGGTGTTTACCCCAAGATCAAGGTCACAGTTGCTAAAAATAGACTAAAATTTCAATAAAATTTTGGTTTCCGGATGATAACTTGAGTTTACTACATAGGATCAAAACCAAACTTGGTCACATGCTTGCTTATCACCCAAGACAGAACCGAATCGATTTCCGGGTTGGAACTCCCAAGGTCAAGGTCACAGTTGCTAAAAATAGATTAAAATTTCAATACAATTTTGGTTTCCGGATAATAACTTGAGTATACTACATCGGATCAAAACCAAACTTGGTCACATGCTTGCTTATCACCCAATACAGAACCCTATCCATTTCCGGGTTGTTACCCCCAAGGTCAAGGTCACAGTTGCTAAAAATAGACTAAAATTTCAATAAAATTGGTTTCCGGATGATAACTTGAGTATACTACATCGGATCAAAACCAAACTTGGTCACGTGCTTGCTTATCACCCAATACAAAAGCCTTTCCGGGATGGTACCACCAAGGTCAAGGTCACAGTTGCTAAAAATAGACTAAAATTTCAATAAAATTTTGGTTTCCGAACGATTACTTGAGAATTCTGCATCTGATCAAAACCAAACTTGGTCACTTGCTTACTTATCACAATAGACATAATCCCATAGATTTTAGCGTTGATACCACCAAATCAAGGTTACAGTTGCTGAAAATATATTAGTATTACATATAAGACTGTTTCTCAGATTATTTGTTGGAACTACACATTTTATCAAAACCAAACCAGTTCCAGTGCCTATTTATCATAGGAGAAAGATCCCTTTTTATAATTATTTGATATATATATTGTACATAGTTATGCCTTTAATAATTTAAGGGTTTCAATTGCAAGGATGCGGGGGCATCCGTGTCCCATGGACACATTCTTCCATTTTTTAAACTAAATTTCTTTCTGTTGAAACCATCATTAATTGTTACTGTGAAACACCAAAAAGATATGGCTGCTAGGTAGAATTTCAAAAAGTACAGGTTTCTGAGAATTTCAGGAAATTATCAAAATAAGAATCAAAGATTTTTGCAACCTGACTATTGAAAAATCATCATTTTTACTGTAAAAAAATGAAAAAGATATGGTAGCTAGGTAGAATTCCAAAAAATAATGGGTCTTTGAGAGTTTCAGGCAATTTACCAAAGTAAGAATCAAAGATTTTTGCAATCTCACTATTGAAAATCATCACTGAAACTAAAGGGCATCAAAAAAGATATGGTTACTAGGTAAATTGGTCTTTGAGAATTTCATGAAATTTACCAAAATTAAAATCAAAGATTCTTGCAACCTGACAGTTGAAATTCATCATTATAACTCTAAGTAACTGAAAAAAGATATAGCTGCTATTAGAATTCCAAACAAGACCAATAACATGTCTGGACCTGCGTCACCGTCCCTCATGTTCAACAGAGAAAGTGTTTTTTTTAACCTAACAGAATATCATCTATAGGTTTACCAATTCAAACAAGTATTACCAAAGCATTCTTCAAATGCAAGTTATAATTGAGATTATATTAAGCTCAACCCTTTTACTGAAAAACAAGACAAAAACAAAACTAATTGTACAAAGTTGAACAAAGCATAAAAGGAAAACAGTCCATATCACTTCAGCAAAGGTGAAAACCATACCCGAATTTCAAATAAACACATACTAGTACTTTGAATCTTTATGAGAAAATATGTGAAAGCAATGCAAAACTTCAAGAATAGCCGCCCATGATCAGTGTGTTCAACTCTGGACAAATATTGAGTACCATGATGATATAATGTGATAAAATATAGTACAAGTTTAATAATAGATAAATTTGACATTTTTTAAATCAATTCTGGCCTCAAGGGGAGGTTCACATCATCAATGTGTTCACACAACAGTGCAAACTACAGAGGTATTTAGTCAGAGGTGTGAATGTTTCAGATTACACAAACCAGGCACTTTAATGTTAAAATTTGATGAAAAAAATTACATAAGTTCAACAATGGATAAATTCTGCAATTTTTATCCAAATCTCACCAAAACGGGAGGTGCACATCTTCAATGTGTCCAGGACAACTGTGCAAAGTATTAAAAGCATCAGGTATAATGTGTCAGAGTTTCAGATTACACAAACTCATTACCGTAAGGTTAAAATTTGATGGAGTTCAACAATAAATAAATTCCATAATTTATATCCAAATCTCACCAAAAGGGGAGATGCACATCTTCAATGTGTCCAGAACAACTGTGCAAAGTTTATAAAGTATCGAGTTAAAGGTGTCTTAGTTTCAGATTACACAAACTTGGTACCCCCAAAGCGTGACGGACGGACAGACGGACGGGCGGACGGAGTCGAGCGGCTCCTAGACCTGCGGTCACCGTTGGTGACGCAGGTAAAAATAATGGATCTTTGAGTTTCAGAAACTTGACCAAAATTGGAATCAAAGTTGTTTGCAATCTGACCATTGAAAATGATCATTAAAACTATAAGGCATCAAAAAAGATATAGTTGCTAAGTAAAATTCCAAAAAGTAATTGGTCTTTGAGAGTTTTAAGAAATTTACCAATATTAGAATGATATTTTTGAAATCCTTGTGTTCATACAAGCTCAGTGGTGACATTAAAAATTTGCTTAATTATAAAACTTCATGTTGGAATTTCAAACATAGGTAATCAACGATTACAAAGTTCGCCTCGTTATGGCACATTGTCGCAGCAACCAAATTTTGCCTGGATGCTTACAAACTATCAAAATTGCATGCATATGCAAGATTACTTGAACCAACAAGCTATGAACTCGGATGTATACATTATTGTAAGTCATTCATGTATAAAATGTAGGCTTAAGTGACCTAATTTTGTCTGAATGCTGAGCTACCATCACAGATGCATGCACATGCAAGATGATCCTACCATGTACAGTACCTGAGATCTGATCCCTGACATGAACTTGAATGTATGTCACTAAAGCGGAAAATGTAGGTAAAAGTGACCTAATTTTGCCTGGATGCTGACCTACCATCAGAGATGCATGCATGTGCAAGGTTAGATGATCCTACCATGTACAGTGACTGAGATATCCACTCGGACCTAAACTTGAATTACAGTCAAGCGGAAAATGTAGGTCAAAGTGACCTAATTGGGCCTGGCTGCTGACCTACTATCAGAGATGCATGCATGTGCAAGTTTAGATGATCCTACCATGTATAGTGACTGAGATCTGAACTGGGACGTAAACTTGAATGTAAGTTAGTCAAACGGAAAATGTAGGTCAAAGTGACCTAATTTTGCCTGGATGCTGACCTACTATCAGAGATGCATGCATGTGCAAGGTTTGATGATCCTACCAAGTACAGTGACCGACATCTGAACTGGGACGTAAACTTGAATGTAAGTTAGTCAAGCGGAAAATGTAGGTCAAAGTGACCTAATTTTGCCTGGATGCTGACCTACTATCAGAGATGCATGCATGTGCAAGGCAAGATGATCCTACCATGTACAGTGACCGAGATCTGAACTCGGACGTAAACTTGAATGCAAGTCACTCAAGCGGAAAATGTAGGTAAAAGTGACCTAATTTTGCCTGGATGCTGACCTACCATCAGAGATGCATGCATGCATGTGTAAGGTTAGATGATCCTATCATGTACAGTGACCGAGATCTGAACTCGGGCGTAAACTTGAATGTAAATCAGTCAAGCAATAAATGTAGGTCAAAGTGACCTAATTTTGTCTGGATGCTGACCTACCATCAGAGATGCATGCATGTGCAAGGTTAGATGATCCTCCCGTGTACAGTGACCGAGATCTGAACTCGGACGTAAACTTGAATGTAAGTCTGAAGCGGAAAATGTAGGTCAATATGACCTAATTTTGCCTGGGGGCTAACCTACCATCAGAGATGCATGCACATGCAGTTAGATCATGATCATACTATATATAGTTACCGAGATATTAACTTGGATATAAATTTAAATGCAAGCCACTCAAGCGGAAAATATAGGTCAAAGAGACCTAATTTTCTTTGAGGCTGTGAGATAGTCCAAGATGCACCTGCATGCAAATTTTGATGACCCTACCCTGCATAGTTACCAAAATATATACCTAAATGCGGACACGGGCGTCGGGGGTACACCAATAGACCCCTCAACTTCGCTGAGGCGAACTAAAAATTATCGGTTTTTGACATTTTCAGGAAATTTACCAAATTTGGCACCGCGGTCTAAATATTCTAAGAGCTTAGAACGGATTCAAAGAGCAATTCTAATAATTCCTCATGAAAATATATTAACCACAAAATAAAATTACGTACTTTTGTACTGTTGATTATGACGTCATGACTTGATCAGTTGTTGTTTTGTAGTTGTGTTAAACTGCTGTGAATGTTTTCATGTTTGTGGAAACCTGTTTTGTAATATTGTATGCGTATGCGAGAACATTGTATTTAATTGTGATTTTATAAACCAGGACTTTTAATGTTTTACGACCGCTCGGAAATGGACTATGAATTATGAATATGGAATAACGCCCAAATGTGCAGCTACACGAAACGAACTAACGCTGGAGGAAATGACTTTTTGAAAGGAGGAAGGATATTCTATGAGGAAACAGGTAAAACATTGAACTTTATATGAATGCAGCTTGTAAATTATAGACTGGTGTACTAAGGATAAAATTAATCTAAGATGCAACAATCCGGTGGGAAATAGCTGATATTTTGTGAAAAGTAAACAAAACAAACATGGAAGGTTATGATTTAGAGTATGATGGTTCCAATCTGTTTGATGGCTTTTGGATGCAGTTCAACATATATTCAAACAAGTATAACTGGACTCAGGAAGATAGGCGTGAAATTCTTATACTATCTTTGCGAGGTAAAGCTCTTGTATTAATATCATACTTGCCGTTTGAAACAATTCATAATATACATGTAAATCATTTATATACTGCAATGAAGAACCGTTTCGGAGATGCAGAAACAGCTCGAGTTTGTAGAATGAAACTGAGAAATATTTCTATGAACAAGGAGTATGTCTGTAGGGTTGAACGAAATGTTAGGAAATCGTTTCCAGGTGTGTATGAGACTTTATTAATAGAACTCATTGTAGAGTATGTATTATACGGTTATCCTAATTCTGATATTGGATATAGGGTTCTAACAAGTAATACGACATCTGTAAATGAACTTATTAAACAAATATTATGGCAGGAACATTGTGAGAAAACTTTTCGAGATGTTCAACAAAATAATACCAGCACCCAAACTTCGAATACATCATCAGTCATGCGCCTGCATTCGTCCGAAAACACCCATAAATTTGTAAATAAACGTGTAATAAAATGTTCTTTTTGCAAGAAACCAGGACATGTTCGCAGACGATGTTATGAAAGACAATATAAACAATCTCAGTCCGAGTCAGAAAATACTAGGTCAATCCGAAGGACAAAATTAAAACCTATAGAACACAAAAAATCCTACAAAGCGCAGCGCGTAAAGGATGTATGTGAAAAAAACGCGTCAACTAAGTCTGTTACAGAGAAACAAAGGAGTATATGTGATAAAATTAATTACAATTCGATGTTCACAGTGGCATTGGAAATTCCTGATGTTTATCAGTCAATGATCGATGATGGTGGAACAGAGGCGGAGATTGAGTGTGTCGATAAAAAGACTTTTCAAAACAGGATTACCGTTTATAGACAGTCGTATGATGTTTGATAATGAACCTGAGTTGAAACTATAGTGATCATATAGTAGAATTTCGAGGACGAAATCTTTTAGAAAAAGAGAGGCAGTGTTATGAATTTGTATTTTCAAGTGCTTTCCTTGTTTCATGCTTTTTGTGCCTCTTAATGTTACATGTTTTGCCGTACTTTTGTACTGTTGTTTATGACGTCATGACTTAAGGTAATAGGTACGTAAATAGCAAAGATTCCGGATTTCGATGAAATTTTTCATGCAAGTGCATCAAATGAAGCTGAATTCCAAGTAGAAATAAAATCAGTTTAGCTATTTTTATGTTTGAAATATGACCGATTGAAAAATCTATCAGTTATGTTGTTTTCATATAGAATCCATGTAAAACGTACAGAAAAATAATATATGAAACGTCTTTAAATTGCGCGTTTATAAAACTTATCCTACAACTTTTCTGCAAAAGGGGTGTTTTAAACAATGAAATTTCCATTTTAATGGTGTAAATTTTATATGGGGTCAGCGAATTAATTTCGCCAGTATAAATA
This sequence comes from Modiolus philippinarum, assembly GCA_002080025.1. Lineage (NCBI taxonomy): Eukaryota > Metazoa > Mollusca > Bivalvia > Mytilida > Modiolidae > Modiolus > Modiolus philippinarum. The sequence continues at coordinate 53,691 of MJUU01065465.1, read as the reverse complement.
GTTGAACATAGAATAGGCATGCCAAAAATGGCTTTTGCGATAAAATCCGCCGTCAAAATAGCGACGTCGTCGATAAAAGTTATGATTTTAGGCGTGACTCGAAAGATGACCATCTATTCAGTGATTAGTACCACGAAAACGAACTCAGTGACCCTATAAATAAATTATATCAATAAAACAGAAATTTCCTTGGCAACATAATATCAATTTTTCAGAAAAATTGTAGGATATAATTTGAAACGACGATAACTTAAAGTGAAAATTAAAATTATTTTACGTTCATTCTAAAGCAAATTCATAACGTTCACCGGTAGAGGCGCTTATTTGCGTACCTCTCACCTTAATCAGTTGTTTTGTTGAACTGCTGTGAACGCTTTAATGTTTGTGGAAACCTGTGTTTTGTAATATTGTATGCGTTTGCGAGAACTGTATTAAATTGTGATTTCATAAACTTAGTAGTAAGTCTTCCACGGAAGACATGTGTCACCTGCGTAATAACACTAAAAGTAAGTTACGTCAAACAGGAAGTGGGCATGCAAGAGATCCCAGACCCTCTTACACATTATAGGTCCCAATACTGATACTCCATGCCAAATTGCAGAAGGCAGGGATATGTGGTGTCTGAGAAAAAGATGACAGAAATTTTCAATACTCGAAAAATATTCTAAGTTCAGTCAAACAGGAAGTGGGCATGCCAGAGATTCAAAACTCTATTACACGGTATAGGTCCCCATACTGATACGCCATGCTAAATTACAGAAGGCTGGGAGTTGTGGTTCCTGAGTAAAATGTGACAGAAATTTTTTGTGACACCAATCGACAAAAATATTCTAAGTTCCGTCAAACAGGAAGTGGCCATGCAAGAGATCCCAAACTTTATTACACGGTATAGGTCCCGATACTGATACTCCATACTGAATTGTAGAAGGCTAGGATCTTTGGTTCCTGAGAAAAATGTGACAGAAATTTTCAAGACGCAAAAAATATTCTAAGTTACGTCAAAAAGGAAGTTGGCATGCGAGAGATCCCAAACTCTATTACACGGTATAGGTCCCCATACTGATACTCCATGCCAAATTGCAGAAAGCTCGGATACATAGTTCCTGAAAAAACTGTGACAGAAATTTTGTGACGCCGACGCGGACGATGACGACGGATAGTGATCCCTATATGTCGCCACTGCGTGAACGCAGGCGACACAACCAGGACTTTTAATGTTTTACGACCGATCGGAAATGGACTGAATTATGAATATGATATGAAGTAACGCCCAAATTCATTTCAATCAGATGCATATAATAGAACTTGCATACAAAGTTTCAGCTTCCAAACATGAATACTTCAGAAGATTTCACTTATTACTGGATAATTTCGCTAATTTTTCCGCCCTGAGGGCAAATTTCAAAATTCCCAAACCTTCGGCACAGACAACTTTTATAGTGTAACTTATACCCTTATTACAAGGTTTCTGCGATTTAATGTGTAAGAGGAGTTCCAGCGGAATCGATTTTTTCGTTGTTTTTTTTTTTGGACCCCTTAGAGGCCATACCCAAATTCGGACACCCTCTGTGAAGTTGTTGCATAATATGCGAGTCGATTCTCGAGTTTCAACTTAGTTTGTAGCCCAAATGGCCTTAAGAGATTTCTTCAATTATTGGATGTCGCGAAAATTCGCCCATAATTTGCCCTATGAACTTAATTCCGAATCCACAGTGCAGTACTTCAGATCATACTCTAGTATAGTGCTGAGTTTCAAAATCTCTTAGTTCCAGAGCTATCGGGGAGAATTACAAATGCACGTACAAACGTACATACGGACCGACTGCATTACATAATCCCCCGCTATCGCTAAGCGGGGGGATAAAAATAAGCCAAGCAAATCAGTTCTCATCCAAGATGGCTGCCATGGGGGTGAAGGGCTTAGGCTAACTGTTGACTTTCTTTGAAAATTGTATCCGATAGGTCTGCAACATAGCTAAGATGGCTTCTCGCGGGGGATATAGTTTGACATTGAACCAAATTGAAAATCCTTCAAAGATCTCCTCTAAAGCCACAGGGCCAATTAGACCCAAAACTGGGCCACAAAGTTCTTAGGTTATCCTCCTAAAAACAAGGGAAACCAATGATTACAAAGTTCTCGTTACGGCACATTGCCAGAATACCATAATTTGATATAGATGCTGACCTACTATCAGAGATGCATGCAAATGCAAGTTTACATGATCCTAATATGTGTAGTGACCAAGATTTGAACTCTTCAGTAAATTTGGATGCAAGTCAATCAACCAGAAAATATAGGTCAAAGTGGCCCAATTTTGCCTGGATGCCGACTTCCCATCAGAGATGCATGTATACACAAGGTTGCGTGATCATGCCATGTATAGTGGGCTAGAACTGAACTTATCCATTAAATTGAATGTAATCGTTCAAGCAGAAGATAAAAGTGACCTAATTCTGTCTGGATGCTGACCTACCATTAAAGATACATGCATTTCTTAGGATTAATGATTCTTCCATGTTTAGAGACTCGGAAATGAACAAGGCCATAAACTTGAATGTAAATCAGTCAAGCCGAAAATATAGGTCAAAGCGACTTGATTTTGCCTGGATGCAGCTGACCTACCATTAGAGATCCATGCATATGCAAGATTACATGATCCTACCATGTATAGTGACTGAGAGATGGATTCAGACATAAACTTAAATGCAAGTCGTTCAAGCAGAAAATGTAGGTAAAAATGACTTGATTTTGCCTGGATGCTGACCTACCATCAGAGATGGTTATATGATCCTACCATGTATAGTGACCGAGATCTGAACTAGGGACGTAAACTTGAATGCAAGTCGTTTAAGCAGAAAATAAAGGTCAAAGTGACCTAATTTTGCTTGGATGCTGAACTAACTTCAGAGATGCATGCATATACAAGGTAACATGATGCTACAATGTATAGAGACTTAGATCTGGACTAAGGATGTTAACTTGACTAGGAACATTAACTTGAATGCATGTCGTTCAAGCAGAAAATATAGGTCAAAGAGACCTCATTTTCTCAAAGGCTGTTAGTCAACTCAAGATGAACCTGCATGTACAGTTTGATGACTCTACCAGAGATATATACCAAAATGCAGACGCGGATGTAGATGTGAACACACTCCAATAGTTCTTCTTAACTTTGAGATAAAAATGTGAAATTCCATGTTAAACTACTTTCTGCCCTGGCGGCCTATTTTTTATTGGATAAAAACAAAATGGACAATCTTTGTAAAGGATCTTCCATATATCATTCTTGTCAAGTTTGATTAAATTTGCTTCTGAAATTTCCAGAGATGAAAATGACATGTTAAAAGCTAACGGGCGACTGACCTCAAGTGATGGCAATCTTTGGGTCAGGTGAGCTAAAAACTTGAACAATTCTGGATGCTGCTGTTGTCGCCAACAGAATCAATATACCCAAGTCTGGCCTTTTTGGACTTTTGTCGAAGCCTCAACAAAAATGCAAAACCATTCTGATGTTAAATAATTTTATTGAAAGCACAACAATGAAAATCAGTCGCACCCCATTCTTACAATAACAGATATTTCTTAGATATAACAATTGTAGAAATTTGGATTTGTTTCCCATCATATTGCATTTTAGTACAATGCAACTTAATGCAAAATATTGGTTAACATTTTCATTTTGGAGTTACTTTCTTTAAATTATGCACATTATTTTCAGTATTAACTTTGTTCATACTTCAATTACTTAAAAAATTCATTAGGCTGCATCATTAAATTAACATATTCTGAACTCAAGACTTTCGTTGAATAATTTCCTTGATTCATTAATTTCCATTGCAAAAAATATGTGAGTGAAAGAGTATACTCAACATAGTATTTATATTGCACACCTCAAATGAATTCATGAAAGCACGTAGGTGCACAGCACATTGAACTTGTCAGTTCTTGCATTTCTCCTATATTTTCTTTTTAACAAGTCTAATTAAGCAGTCAAAGCACCATAACTCAAAATAATGATTCCATTTTCAAAACATGATTTTTGTTTTGGTGCTTAAATGGTACATTGACTGGAAAGGGCACAGGAAATAAATCATGAAAATAAAATGTAAATATTTAAGATATTAAATTTTCCTGAACGTTAAATTTGTCAACAGGTATTTTTACTATTGCAACAGATACCAAACTTTGAGGAACATTCTTACAGCAGTTTTTCTGTAAGAGTACCTAAATAATCATCTTCCCTAGCCAAGGATTTGCTCCTCTCCTTTTCACCCTTGGCAGATCAAGCTGGATTTCTTAAGCCTCAAATCCACATTATTGATTGGTTGCATTTAAATTTTGCTGCATCCAATCAAATTGCTAATAGTCTATTTTAAATGCATACTGTAACAATAAAACTTGCAAAATTCCTTCAATTTGTGTTGTTTCTTTACCTTTGAGGGTTTATTGCCCTCTATTTGAATAATTTTTAAATTGTTCCATTTTTAAATGTCGTAATCTTTGATTAAAATCAATCCTACTGAAACTCTTGCAAAAAAAAGACCAGTTGAAACTGATGTCTCACAAAATGAAGATCGATCTGCCAAGGATGAAGAGGAGAGGAGCGGATGATAACCCTTGGCTTGCTTAAGATGCTAAATTATGATTTATCATATTATTTCAACCCATCCAAAGTGTAAGTAAATCAACTAAAAATCACAGCACACACAAGTGTATTACACTCGGAACTGCAAATCAAACTGTAACAAACTTGAAAAGTGCCACTCAAAGATTTTCTTTCCCAAGCTTTTTGCCAGTAAATACTCATTTTGAATTTTCAAATATTAATCCTACCCAAATACTTGTGTAATGGGCAGTGTTTAGTTCACCTGTTCTGCAAATTCCAAACGCCTGGAACAGCAATATTAAATGTAAAATATTTTGGAAGACATTACTGCAAGTCCTGACTACCAAGGTGGTGTAATTGAAGAGATTTGAAAGAGCATACCACAATATGACATTAAGTTGGCAACAAAAAATTTGACATTTGTACCAATATATTTCTAGGAAAAGTTAAATGAAAAATACAATTTGTATTAGAATCATGGCATTTTGAACAAGTCAGTCAACAGGAAAGTGCCAAAACAAGGTCTGCAAGTCCATTCCACAATATGGCATGATCATACAAACCTTGGTATAAAATGTCATTCACTGTAACTTTGAAAAGTTCCATATTGACCAAAACATTAACTACGCAGAAAAAAAAATATCTGGGCAGGCATTAAAATGCTCCTTGGAATACATAGCTAATGTGTATCATTTAATACCGAAAATGAAAGCTTACAGAAAAATATGGGTAAACCAATGGAATAACAGATACAGATGAAACACCTTAGGATCAGGTGTTCAAAATGTCTACAGGCAAAGAACTTGGAAAACAATATCTTTCATACATTCAAACCACAACATTTAGAATATAAATAAAATATAGCTACAAAACTCTATAAAATAAATAATAACTTCAAACATACATGTACATGCTCAAGTCAATTTCTTTTGAACTTTGCTCTTTTTTGTTGAATTTCAGAGTCATGCAACTCTTAAATTTTTTGTCCAAAATATGTGATTTTTCTTCCCTTTTTTAATATTATTTATACCTCTAAATATTCCAACATAAACTGTGGACACAGGATTTGTCTCGCCCGCCCCTTGCATCGCTTTATTTTGCACATTAATCTACTGTTGCAGTTATAAAAATAAAATATAATTCTTCAACTTATTTCATAATCACAACAAGCCAGTATCATTTCGAAGGAATATTAGCACAACAAAATATTTTTATACGAATCATATTATAAAAGTTTGATAATACATTTATTTTAAAATTCAAGAAACAAGGTAAAATTGCATTTGAAATTGTGACGAGACAATATTTTCACTGAAGTTATCAGATATTGAATCTATTGACTATGATTAATCAGAGGTAAATAAAAGGAAATTTGCACAGCCCGAAAACACATCTAGACAACCAAGTTTGATATATTCAAGTACAGATGTACTTTCTAATTGAGAAGCAAACTTCCTTGATAGGTGTTCAATGTTTTATTTATCAAAATACAAATACAGCTTTATCCTGTATATCTATTTTGAGAATAATTCACAGAGTTCGCATGTTGATTCCAGTATAAATTACACACACTTTTATTGCAACCCAAGCAAAGTTCAACAGAAACTATACAGATATGAATGTGACGATATATATTTTTCACTCTCCTCAAAGTTACATTTTCAAGGCATGATCATTTTACCCCCCCATCACAATCTATACTATCAATAAATTTAACCAAAGCATGTATATAATATTGTATTTAAACCATGATTAAGTATATGTCTTTCTACTAACTAAATGTAAATTTACAATAAATTAATGTTAAATCTAACTTTGACTAGCTAGGGGTTTAATTACTTTTAACTTCACACAGTACAAGTTTTATTCCTACATGCAATCTGCAGAACACAGCCAATTAAAATGTCTTCATGGATAGGGGAAGGAGGTTGCAGAAACCCTTTATGAAAATCAACATCTATCTTGATCAAAAGATGTGGATATCAATCTGTGACATATCAAGATTGATTGGTTATAAGGGACATAATCATATTAATCCATTTTTATTTCCTATATCTGCATCACGACAAGCAATATCAGAGGTAGAAAAATTAAGACAAACTTTACTTAAACCACCAAGAGATCTTGGTAAAAGGTTGCACATGTACGGGAGTGTACAAAAATGTGTGCCCTTATAAAAACTATCAGCATCTGTTCTTGCAATCTATTACATTTCAAGTCTTGCTCGATTTGGTACATAAATAATACCCTGCAATTGCAATCATAGGAAATATTTGATATCCAAACAAATACATGTATTTGAACCTTTTCTTGCGATCAAATAAAACCAAAAGTCATTATTCCGAATCAATCATATAATTAACAGACAGTCTTCCTGTATGTCCTATTTCAAGTTTTTTTAAATTTGTGTTGTTGTTTTTTATTTTCTTGAAAGAGGATATTTAATTTCTGGGGTCACAAGTATGTGTCATTTCTTAGTAATCTTGCCCTTTTCGGGATCCGTCTATGGGCAAAAGTTTGAACCTTGCATTAAGCAACCTAATTATGTCTTCACAGATGCTGTAGCATTTTGACACTTAAGCTAAGCATACAAATAACTTTTTATAAACCACACTACTGGTGTGTCAGTAGTATAAAGTTATAAACAAAATATGAAAATAATGGATCTTCTTTGCTGACAAAACAAATGTAAATTTAGAATTCAAACTTCAATCAAATAACAAAACAAAAATAAACTAAAAATACATAAACAAAATAATAATGATATATACTCAGCAGCAAAACGTAAAATGAACACTTCTCTTGGGTATAAATTCTTCAAACCTACGAAGAGACTTTTTCAAAATGCTAAAAAAATGTATGGTCTTTGATACATCATTGTTTTCTAAGTTAAAGACCCAATTCACTCGAGCAATCGAAAAAAAAAAATATATATATATATTAAGAGAAATAGAAACTGTTTCAGTGCACATGTTAAAATTTTCACTTTTTGTGTAATGTTTTTATGTTTTACGACTCAATAGTTCTGTTTTTTTTTTTTTAATATCATCACCAAATTGTTTTATTAAGGAAATATACACCTGTAAATATATCTAGATGGAATTCATCAAGAAAACAATTAGACATAATCAAAATTATTGAACCGTATATTGTGCATAAATCGTTAATAAATTTTCAGACTTTTAGTTTCTTTGTTGGAAAATTGTTAAATTAATGCAAAACAGTCATTTTGAACTAGTCCCCAACTAGACATCACACAAAGCTTTGAACTTAAAAGATGCAACACATCAAACACAACATCAATATATAATATAATAATCTGCCATTCAATATTACTTAGTACTCAAATTACATTTCACAACATAAATCCATTCTTCATCTCAGAATAATCTTTCTATACAAATATATTTTCTATATTAGCACTAAAGTTACACTGGCAATCAATACTTTTTTTGTAAACCACGTCAAGTAATTTTTCAATCCCAATATAAAAAAAAATTCTT